>JAFBJZ010000400.1:0-13232 GCA_016785225.1 Psettodes erumei | reverse complement strand
AACACAATTCCTACCACATATTAACCTAATAGTCAATACATTTCTTATAAATAAATTAAGGTATTATTACAAATTTTGAAAATGAAACCCATATGTAATTTTTTGATTTTGTCTTAATTTTGAAAACTGAAACCTATATACCTTTTTTTCAATCTGGTGCTAATTGGTTTTTAAAAGTCAATAATTATTTTTCAATCTTGCCCTAATTTAATCAAATAAGTATATTCCTCTGTTATTCCTCCAATAATTCCTCTCATACAGAACATTCCATAAGTACATTAGTAATCCATTATTTAACATAAATTCCGTAATACGCATTTGCATAATGCAACCATATAATATGTTGTTGAGAGTAGTTCTCATGTAATAAATAACACTTGACAATGGTGTATTGTAGGTGTATGTACTATTGTGCTATAATTTTACCTAGGGTATTGACAATGTAATTAAATTAGTGATTAACAACTCTTTCCACCCTTAATACATACTCCCAAGGTGGTAGATTGAGCCTAAGTTATTGACTCTATTACATTTTATACCTAATACGTGATGCACTGCATCACAAACACTACATATTGTGCCTAATATACTCTATTACCACTACATATAGAGGATCTAATAAATCCCTGTAAACTTTAGTTTACACTTTAGCATACTCTCTGAAAGTCTCTCATATACACACACAGAGGTTTTAGGTGGGATTAGTATGATTGGGTCAATTACACTTAAAGGAGGCTTCCATGAGCTTGTGGAGCGTTTTAACAGGTGGTATTACTGAATTGGTTGGTGGATGGTTTGAAGTTAAGAAGCAGAAACAACAACAGGATGCCACTATTATTCAACAGAAGCAGAAAGGTAGTGATGACTATGACATAGAAGCACTACGTCAGAAGAAAGGTAGTTGGAGTGATGAGTATTTAATGTTCATCCATACATTCCCTTGGTGGGGTTACATAATTCCATCTGAAAGTCTTACATCTAGGCTTGACATATTATGGAGTAAGATGAATACTCTACCTGATTACTGGTGGTTTGCTTATATGGGTATGATCATCTCAACATTTGGACTAAGGTTCATGCACAACAAACTAATGAATAGGAAATAATTTAAAATAAAGGGTTGACACAGCCGTTCAAAGTGTCGTAGTATGGTTTACATAGGGACAACGAGGCAAAACACATAATATTCCTTACGTCCTTATGACACATTAAAATTTTATTAATTAGAATAGGAGAACATATTTATGTTTACTAAGAAATCTCTTTGCAACACAGTAACAGACAAGGTTAACTTCAATGGCATCACTACTATTACAGTATATGCTCCTACAGCCTATGAGAGCGTTGGTTTAGAACAGGCTAGTAAGGTATTAGATTACATTGAAACTCTTGACTCAGAGGCTTATGGGTACCAATGCTTACGTGAATCTGTATTAGAGCAATACCGTGACATTCTTACTGACTGTGAAGTGGTAAGTGTACGTGAGTTTGAACAAACCGTTGATGAATACCTCAAACATTATGATCAAGAATTAGAACTTGAAGAAATGCAACGTGAGTGTTGTGAACTATTTGAGTCTACACTACCTTCTCTTGAAGAATGTATGGAAGAGGAATATGAAGATCATATGGATGAAGAACCACCATTTGATGTAGATGAGCCATTTGAAGGTGCTAATGATGCTCCATTCCTTAAACGTCCTATTGGTGTGAAGCTTGGTGCAGTACAAGGGTTTAAACGTAATGGTGACACACATATTACACGTAACCTTAAAGCTACAGCAGAACAACTTAATGTACATTCAAGTAATCTGTCAGCAGTGTGGAGTGGTACTCGTGATCATACAGGTGGTTGGTATAAGATGACTACAGAAGAGATTCTAGCATTAGGTTTTATTCCTAAAGGTTATGACTTACTATAACAAACCACTCTAACACACTGTATTAATCCCTCAGCGTCATTCTGAGGGGTTTTACACTATACACTTATACAAACACCTTAGTATTACATTACAATAGCTCTGAGAGCCATACAGAGAGTATTAGATGAACACGAATACAAAGGAACGAAGTGACTGTAGTATGAGTATAGTGAATCTTATACACTATGAACACACAGTACCTATTACATGATGCTTGCATCATAAGATTACATTACATCAACACACAGTAATACTAAAGAGACAATACTACTAAGACGTAGTCTTAAACACACAATACTCGTAATGCTTGCATTACATAATACTATTACTATACACACAAGCTCTTGGGCGAAGCCCTAGGAGCGAAGTGACTAGGTTATAGTTCTATAGTGATTAATCTTAATAAAGTAACTATAGGCGAAGCCGCATTACTATTAATGACTCTATATGTTAATCCTAATGGCGAAAGCCGCTACTACGTTTGAAGTGTTATAGTTAAGTATATTCTAGTTCTATTGTTTTAGCCCACTGGCGATTGAAGTACATCTAACTCACTTTGATTGCTAAATCTGGTACATAAGGATTGTAGTAGAGGGTTTTAATATACCTAAAAACACTACATAAAGGGTTTCATTTACCCTATAAGAAATACTGTAGTGGTTTTATAAGGAGTCTCGATTACCCTATAAGAATATGGGTGGAATTATATAGGGTCTATTTTACACTAAAGACTTGATTCTATGATTTTGGTATTGGTATAATAGAAGTATGGACAGGTCAATAGAGAATAGTAATTTATGAATAAAGAATTAGAACACTTTGAACAATTGGTTGACGACTCTCATAATGAAGAAGTTGAAAACCTACAGAAGATGATCACACTATTACAAGGAGAATACTTATGAAGAATAAACATTACACTGGTGGACGTGGATTTGTATTGGACAATCCTTGGTCTTAATCAAGAGATCTTAGCAATGCTACGTGAACTATACCCAGACAAGTCTTACCACTATGGTATTCAACAGATCTTGAAAGCTAAAGTAAAAGAACACAAACAACAATAACACTTATAAGGAGCAACAATTATGTACGTAGATTTACCAGAAGGTTGGGAATTTGTAACCCAAGCAACTCATAAACATACTGGGGAAGTAGTTAAAATTACTAACGACATGAAAGCTGTCTATAATTACCTGCATTCTAAGTTCTGGGAACACGACTATGCTTATTGTGGAGGTCATACTGATGAAGTGGAGTTCTATTGTACTTGGGACGAAGTATTTGACCGAGTGTGCCCTTGCAGTAAGCAGAAAAGAGCGAATATTATTAAGAGTCTTAAAAGACTCCAACTTATTGGTGTAAGAAGTAAAGCTAAATTTGTTTGGAGGTACGATGATGAAGACAACCTTTGGACATTCAGTAACCCTTACTTAAAATAAATTAAAATACTCATAGGAGAACAAATATGTATGATCAGAAACCTTACCCATACTGTATTACACCAATAACTATTCTAAAATCTAATGAAGCGACTAATATTGAAACTGGGGAGGTGGTAAAACTTTCACCAGAAGCTAAATTAGCTTATGTCTATATGATGAATGAATATACTTTCTACACAAAAAGAGGTGGTAAATACATTGAATCATGGGACAGAATATTCACCAGTGTGTTGTAATGTTGACAAGACTCAAAAGGATCATTAGTAACGAACTTAAAAACTAGGGTTTACTTGAAGTAATTGGTAAGAAGAATGCAACACAAGATTGTTCACCGTATTAATACAGTGCCTTTAATCTTCAGTAATCCAGTAAACTAGAAGAATTTCTTACACCACAAGAACAGGCTAAACGTAAAGCTAAAACGAGAAAAGGCTTTTAATGACTGGGAGGAGAAACATAAACAAGAAGGTACTTGGGAAGACCGTGGTAAAGAGAAGACAGAGAAGAAGACTCTTACACCACCTAAACCAAAAGAACCTGTCAGAGTAGTTCCTATAGACCATCCATTGTATAGTGGTAGTGATGATCCATTTGACCCATTTGGTGATGACGATGACGACTTACTACCCTTCTAATTAATTATACTTATTATACTCATAGGAGAAACACATGCCATATTATAAGAACGGTGAAACTGCAGAACTTGAATTTAAACGTATGATGGAGAAAGCAGGTAGACACTGTAAAATGAAGAATGACACCAACTCTCAATACAAAGACATTGACCTAGTGTTATTCTCTAAAGATTGGAAGTCTACTCAAACGATCAGTGTAAAGGAGCAACACCTTGCTGATGAGTATGAAACCTTTCTATTTGAGACACGCCAAGTAAGAACACACGACCTTGAAGAGACAGCAGGTAACTTATTACTATGTGAAGCTAACCTGTATGCTGTGTGTTCACCTACCCTGTGGTTTGTATTTGATGCAGCTAAGTTAAAGCAGTGGTTAGTGTCACAAGACCTACCTGAAATACGTACTACATACAAAACTGAGGAACTTAACCGTAAGTATAAAGGTCATAATTGCTATGATCGTACTATTAACGTTAAGGTGACTTTTAACGAACTAAGAAAGTGTCCTGCCTTTATTTGGGAGACACCAAGGAAAAAGAAATGAAATATGAAATTGAAACCTTCGGAAAGGAGAATGCTACACTATATATTGAAGCCACTACCGAAGAACAAGTAGAAACTTTAACACTGATCAAACAATTATTAGAAAAAATTGAAAATAATTCTTGATTTATAGTGAAATATGTTGTAAGAGATGATTAGTTGTGTTATAATACTTATTATAGCAAGGCATAATTGTTTCTCCTAATGGGGTATGCTTATTAATTTAAGCCTCTACCCCTCTTTTTATTGGAGGTATTAGATGGAAGAACTTGACCCGATGACAATACCATTTGTCTTTAAAGATGTGTCATGTACTTACCCTGCTAACAAGAAGTTAGCTGAATGGTTGTCATTCATGCTAGATGAATATTGGGAAGACCTACACTGGTTGTACCGACGTTCACAAGAATATACAGCTCACGGTGGAGGTTCTGTTTACCCCTTTGACCGTTGGAGAAAGAGATTAAGAAAAAACGTAAACCTAGCTTTAGAGGAGTTCAATCGTGGCAAGTAAAAAGAAGTTTACTAATCAAGTCACAGAACCTCTACATATTGAAAACACCGTTAACAGTCTTGCTCAAGAAGATTTAAGATTACCTAAAGCCTTTAAGACCTACCGTAATATGCTTTCTGATGAAATCATTGGTGGTGCTATGGGGTTAGTAAAGTCCTTAATCAACAAGGCAGATTATTACATAGAACTACCAGACAATGCAAGCCTTTCTGAAAAAGAAATTGATTGAAGCATTAAACAAGAGTTTAAAGAATCTTGAAGGTATGACTAGATCAGAGTTCCTCAACTTCGTACTGAGTGAATTGGATTATGGTCACTCTATGTTTGAAATGGTAATGCACCGTGTAGATGGTAAACAAGTATTCAAGACATTCTCTCCTATTCACCCATTGAATGTTAACAAATATGTTTATAACCGTAACAGTTTAGAGAAACTTGAACTTAATAGTGCAGACAATGATGGTCAACTAATTCAGAATACAGCAGCTATTACCGACCTTACTGGTGACAAGGTATTGATGTTCCGTATTAACCCAGACCTAGACAACCCTCTTGGTCAATCACTACTAGCTCGATGTTATAAACCTTGGAAGAAGAAAGAGATTGCATCAGAGTATGAGTTGATTGGTGTAGCTAAGAATCCTTTCTGGTGTAATGAAGATTAAAGCTCCATCAGAATACATTAATGCGTATTACAACGATCCAACCAGTGAAAATGCTATTTACATGGAAGAGTTGTTTGAACAAGCTGAACTTATTCATGGTGGTAAGTCTAGTTTTGCTGTAGTAGCTTCTGATGTAACAGATGGTGGTCAGTCCCAATTTGACATTGAAACCTTAGGTAATACTAGTGGTAATGAAGTTGACACTAATGCAATCATCTCTCGTTATGAAACCTCAATTCTAATGACACTGTACGCAGACATTATGAGTTTAGGACAGAATGGTAGTGGTAGTTTTGCACTAAGTGACAATAAGACAGCCCTTCTTACTTTGGTTGTTGAGAGTATTCTTAATAGTGTTAGTCAATCATTCCACAAGGCAATTAAAGTTGCTTATGACCTAAATGCAGTAACTCCTAAAGGTGATTACCCTGTATTGAAGTTTGAGGAAATTGAGAAACTAGACTTTGAAGCATTCTCTCGTGGTTGGCAACGTCTAATCAAAGATGGAATTGTAGAAGTAGATGAAGATCTAGAAGCTTGGGTAAGAAAACGTTCTGGTGCTCCTAAGAAGGATGCTACATCAGTACGTAAAGTAGAGAAACCTACAGCACCAAGTGAAGATGACAATGAACGTGATGAGAAGGAGGCGTAACAATGGCATTTGACAGTGCAGATTTAGTAACTAGTGCAGTTGCTAGGGTTCGTCTCCAAGTTGGTGACATTGATGAATGGGAAATCCTAGAAGACAGTGTTTATGAGTTCTTCTTGGCTGAGAATAGTGGTGATGAGATTAAGGCAGCTATTGAAGCTCTTGAGACAATCATCAACTATTACTCACTCAACCCAACAGATGAAACCTTTGGTCAAATCTCTGGTTCAAACTTTAGTATTAAGACTATGGAAGGTCGTTTAAAAACTCTTAAAGAGAAGTTAGTTACTGACACCTCTGGTAATAAGAGAGTTCCTCTGGTACTAAGGAGTGACCGAACAAGTTGGAGTGATTTTAATAAATTATTTGGAGAAAATTAATGAGTTGGTTAGACAAACTTATGGCAGGTCACAGTAAACGTGGTGAGACTGCTAAAGAAACAGCTTTAGAAAGTTACAAACAGAAACTTAAAAACATTGTATATGATGAGGAATTGGTTGAAGAACTCGCTCCTGTATTTGCAAAGCTACATGGTAATGAGGGTTTTGACAAAGTGTTCGAACTACTTGAGAGTAAAGAACAACAAATCTGTGCAATAAGTGGTGGGGAATGGCATACACAACAGTCTGATCCACAAAAACAAACACATGATTCTAATGCAACAGATGAGGAAGAAGAAACTGAAACCCTCTCAGCAGAAGAAATCTTAGCTAAAAAATATGAATCTCAATAAGGAATAAAATAATGGCAATTCTTGAAACTGTAAAACAACCTGAGCAATGGATCGTAGAAGTTAATGGTTCTTACGACATTTGCTTCGCTGAACACACACTAGTAGCTGCTGCTGTAGATGGTGAAGTTATTACTGATGCTGTAGAAGGTATTGACGGTATTGTAAGTGGTGGTGGTGAGATTGGTGATCGTGTACGTGTTATGGTACGTGGCAACCCGTCTAAAGTAGATGCTTCACAACTTACTGGTGCAACAACTGGTCTACCTGCATCAATCGTTCTAGTATAATAAAAAGATTAAGGAAATAATATAATGGCAATTCTAAACAACTCACAGTACGCTGATCGCACTACTGCAATTAACCGCATCCCTTTCAAACCTAACCTACTTACAGCTCTTGGTTTGTTTGGTGAAGAATCAGTTAACTCTGATGTAGTAACTTTCGATGAGCGTGACTCTCGTCTTGTGGTACTAGATGACCACCTACGTAATACTGACAAGAAAAACGGTCTTGACCCTAAAGAGTACAAAACTCACCTAATGCCTGTTCCTCACTACCCAATCGACTCTACGATTACAGTGAAGCAACTTAAAGGTATTCGTAACTTCGACACTGATGTTGAGCAAGCTATTGAGAATGCTGTAGCAGAAGACCTAGAGAAGCACGTTGAACAGCATGACAACCACCTAGAGTACCTACAAGCTCTTATGGTATGTTCTGGTCAAGTAGCTACTACTAACTTTGGTACTATTGACATGTTCCAAGAGTTTGGTGTTACTAAGAAGACTGGTACAATCGACTTCACAGACACAGAAGCTCTAGAACCTCAACTACGTGCTATTACTAACCAAATCAAGAAAGATTACAAAGGTGGTCGTTCTCGTGGTTACATTCTACTAGCAGGTTCTGCATTCTTCGATGCTTTCGTTAAACATGCTGATGTTCGTGAAGGTTATGTAATTGCAGGTCAAAACTCTACACTACGTAATGAGCTTGGTGAAGTAGCTAACGGTTACAACACTTTCCAATACGGTAACATCACTTTGGTTCAATACGATGATGTATTCACAACTAAAGCAGGTGCTTCTGTACAACCTCTTGCTGATGGTGAAGCTGTACTAATGCCTCGTGGTTCACTAGGTAACATCTTCTTTGCTCCAGTAAGTAAACTGTCTGGTGTTGGTGCAGCAGGTGCTAAACGTTTCGCTTCTTCTTACCGTGATCCAAAAGACCGTTACGTTGAAATGGAATCAGAGCAAAACACTTTGGTAGTATTGCAAGAGATTGCAGCAGTACACTACCTTTCAATCCAAGCATAATTTGGTTTGTTCTATTAAGGGGAGGGGAGAAATCCCTTCCTCTTTTTATTTGTATAGGAGAATTTTACATGAGTTATAAATATAGTCAAGAAGAATTAAAACAAATTAAGATTGTAAGACCTCTCTCAAAGAAGCAGGAACTATACCTTAATGACACTACTAATGACATTATATGTTGGGGGGGCAGTGCCGGATCAGGGAAAAGTGAAGTGTCACTAATCGACCTTCTTATTGCAGGTTTTGAAGATTCAGCTTTCAGAGCAATGATTATACGTAAGACTAAGGAAGTGATGAAGAATGCAGGTAGTATTTATGACTCTGCATGTGACCTATACAGTCAGTTTGGTATTAAACCTCGTGGTCAAGCTATGGACTTCCAGTTTGAGAGTGGGGCTAAGTTAAAACTTGGTGCATTAGAACGTCCTCAAGACAAACACAATTACCAAGGTACACAGGTAACTCGATTCCTGATCGATGAGGCACAACAACTACCAGAAGAAGGTGTACTTTACCTAACATCACGATTACGTTCTAAGAGTAAAGCTAAACACCAATTAAAAATGACATGTAACCCAGAGAAGAACTCATACCTATGTGAATGGTTGATCAAAGGTGGTTACTTAGATGATGAAGGATTTCCTAAACCAGAAATGGATGGTGTCACTACATTCATGGCAGAAGTGGCAGGTGAAGTAGTATTCAAGGAGTCTATGCAAGCCTTTATTGATGAGTATGGTAAAGGCTATGGTGGATGAACTTGAACCACAGAAGTTTGTGTATTACTCAGCTAACGTGTATGACAACCCTTGGATTGTAAAACACCAGAAAGGTTATATTGGTAAACTAAAGAACCTACCTAAAGTAGAACGTATGAAACTATACGAAGGTTGTTGGTTTGCAGACATTGGTGGTGGTAGTTTATTCAAGAGAGAATGGGTACATGAAGTAGATGCTTCGGAAGTACCAAAGAATTTAAGATTTGCTAGGGCATGGGACAGAGCAGGTACTAAACCTAACCCTAACAATAAAGACCCTGACTGGACAGTTGGAGCTAAAGGTTGTCTAGATGAAGCAGGTAACTTATGGGTAGTTGACATTGAGAGGTTTAGAGACAGACCTGCAGTAGTACAACAAACCATAGAGAAGTGTGCAGAAGAAGATGGTAGTAACTGTCTAGTAGGTATTCCAAAAGATGTAGGAAGTGCAGGTAAGGAAGCGAGTGACAACAGTAAAGCTAGACTTATGCGTAAAGGTGTTAATGTAGTCATTTGTGGTGTGAGTAAAGGTAAAGCTGTACGTTTTGAACCTGTAAGTATTCTAGCCCAAGAACGTAAAATCTTTGTAGTTAAGGCTCATTGGAATAAAGCTTTTTATGAAGAACTTGAAACTCTAGACTTCAATGCCCGTAAACGTGGTGTCCATGATGACATTGCTGATGCACTCTCTGATCTACTATACATACTCACTAAGAAGATGGTTACTACAACAATACGAATTAACCCAAACCGTAAGATCAGAAGTAGGACTCGATTATGAGAAAAAGAGGATTTAAAAGACACTACTATACAGTAGTAAGAGAAGATCAAACCATTGGTGGTGGTACAGATTATGTATTACTAAGAGGGATTGGTAGTATTGAACCTACCACTAGACAAGAGAAAGTACAAACACCTACCAGACCAAGTGTTGATGGTGGTGAGATTCAATCAGAACTAACTCTATTTACACAAGACCCATACCCAGAAATGGATGGTACCGGATTAGGAAGCCCTGCTCCACCAGATGACCATGTAGGTTCAACTTACTCCCCAGACTATGTTATATGGCAAGGAGAACCGTTCATTACTATTAGTTATGATGGTTGGAGTAGGAATGGTAGGAACTCTTACCGTAAAATGGGACTGTACTATGGTAGTCAAGAATCTTACTTACAATCAGTACCAAATAAGGAAATTGATTGGCAAGGTTTTGAAGACTTCAAACAAGCTGTAAACCAAGTAGAAATGGTAATAGAATTAAGAATGGCTAAGGTACAACTACCTAGCTAATACAATACAAGAGGAATTAAGAATGGCTACATTAGTAGATCCTGCAATCACACAGGAAATTATAGATGCAAAAGACAAACTCACTGCACAAGCTGACCGTGCAGAACAAGTAGTAAATGATTGGGAACAAGCTACACCAGTAGCAGATGCACCATCTGATGGTAAACTCTATGGTCGTAAAGATGGCACATGGGAAGAGGTAACTATTGAGGGTGGTGGTAGTGAAGGTGACATGACCAAAGCTGTGTATGACCCATCTGGTATTGAAGCTGATGTGTATGATCGTACAAACCACACAGGTACTCAAGCAATCTCTACTATTACTGGTTTACAAACACAATTAGACAGTAAACTAGAAACTCAATCCCCTATTGAAGTGGAAGTTAGTACATTAGGTAGTGATTACATTTATGTACATGCAGAAAATGAAAGCAACACTGGTAGTAACCTACTTCCTCGTGCTTCATACACAGTAACAGAAGGTTCTTGGGACAACGGTCTTTACACTCCACCAGTTATTACTGTAAAAGGTGGTATTATGACAGAAGATCTTGTTACTAAACTTGGTGAGGTTGAAGAAGGTGCTCAAGTTAATAAATTTGACTTTGCAGATGCTCCTAGTAATGGTAATGAGTATGTTCGTAAGAATGGTAACTGGACTATTAAAACAGATGTAGGTGGGGCTACTTGGGGAGGTATTACTGGTACTCTGTCTAACCAAACTGACTTACAAACTGCATTAGACAGTAAACTAGAAGAGATTAACCTTTCAGCTACTAGGGATGCTACCTCAGTAACTATTAATAACCCAACTGGTAATAATGCTATTATTCCTCAAGCCTCTACCACTAAGGCAGGTGTAATTACAGCATCAGACAAGGTTAAACTAACTGGATTAAAACAGTCTGATTGGAATGCTACATCAGGTGGAGCTGAAATCCTTAACAAACCAACTCTAGGTACTCTAGCAGCAGCAGATGATGCTCCAAGTGATGGTACCCCATATGCAAGACAAGATGGTGGTTGGGTAGCAGCAACAGGAGGAGGCAGTGGAGGTGGTTTCTCTACACTAGACATGACCCATATGGACAGTGTTAACAGTTATTTCTACACACCATCAACAGGTCGAGTATTCCTATTCTCAGGATGGGCAGGTACAGGTGATGAACTTCTAGATCATTTGATTTCTAGAGGTTCGTTTACCCTGGGAGGTACTACTTTTGCAGACACAACTTCTGTTTAGCTCCTAAACTTGTTACATCTTCAACATACAGGCATCCGATTCAGGTGATGGTAATGCTTTCCCAAGTGCAGCAACAGGTGGTAATATTACAGAAGTTTATATTAGTAAATCATCATCAGGTGTTTGGAATAAACTCTACTACACTTGCCGTATTGTAAAAGGTACTAATGCAGGTCAAACTTGGATTCAAGAAGCATCTCAAACAGCAACAGGTACTTGGACTCAAGTATAGTAATACTAAGTGAATACTAAGTGAATAAGAGGGGATTTCCTTGGAGGATTGGTACTAACATTACCTTTCTTCCTACCCCTCTACTACACACTATACAAACATAATTAAGGAAAGTCAACAATGGGCGGTATAGAAATTCCTACACTAATACTGATGGTAATGGGTGGTATTGTGAGTTATTTGTTCTGGCAGCTTAAACGCTACATAATTAAAGTGGATGACCTTGAGAATAGGGTTATTGCCATTGAGACAGTAATAGGATTGTTAGGGGACATTAAAGAAGACTTACATAGTGTAAAAACTGATGTAGAAGTTATTAAATCTAAGCTGTCCTAACGGAGATTAGAGTAACCTGTCCTAACAACGTCTGTCCTAAACATTATACTTGGGGGGAAATATGTAATCTCGTGATGCAAGCATCACATATAAGGGAATATGTAAATCCTCCTTTACTTGGGGAAGGTATAGAAATACGGGGGTGTAATACTATGGGGGTAAATGCTAAGTGTTAATAATGTTGGTTATAAATGCTAGTGTTGGTAATGCTAGTGTTGGTTGGTAATGCTAGTGTTGGTTATAAATGAAAACGTTGGTTAAAGCCCTGACATGCCCCATGTCAAGTAAAAAATTATAAAAATCGCCAATAATATGATTGACATCACACATTCTACATGTAATACAAGTGTGACATACATCACAGAACATACAATTATAATAAAGTCAAGCTTATATTTGTAACATACATCACATTATTAGTAGTAACTCATGTAATTATTAATGAGAATAGTTATTATTACTATTAGTATTCAACACAATTCCTACCACATATTAACCTAATAGTCAATACATTTCTTATAAATAAATTAAGGTATTATTACAAATTTTGAAAAATGAAACCCATATGTAATTTTTTGATTTTGTCTTAATTTTGAAAACTGAAACCTATATACCTTTTTTCAATCTGGTGCTAATTGGTTTTTAAAAGTCAATAATTATTTTTCAATCTTGCCCTAATTTAATCAAATAAGTATATTCCTCTGTTATTCCTCCAATAATCCCTCTCATACAGAACATTCCATAAGTACATTAGTAATCCATTATTTAACATAAATTCCGTAATACGCATTTGCATAATGCAACCATATAATATGTTGTTGAGAGTAGTTCTCATGTAATAAATAACACTTGACAATGGTGTATTGTAGGTGTATGTACTATTGTGCTATAATTTTACCTAGGGTATTGACAATGTAATTAAATTAGTGATAGCAATACGTAACTGAA
>JAFBJZ010000399.1:0-12912 GCA_016785225.1 Psettodes erumei | reverse complement strand
CAAAATAAAGAACTGCTTCCTCTACAGGAGATTTGTCTCTCTCCAAATGTTGGTCATCTTTTGTTTTACCTTATCAGACTTTACATTTTAACAGCTGCACACTGAAATTGCATAATAAGAAGAGGGGAAAAGGCAAGCATGTGTTTACCTCATCACTATGAAAGAATGCAGGCCAATGCAGGTTTGGGTTTTTCTTCACCACCTCACTGTTTGTTTGTCTGACATCATTCAAAAGTTCAGCTCTCACATGTTCCACACTTTCTTCTGTGATGGACAATTTGATTTTGTATTTTGACTAATAGTGCAAGGGTGACATAATACATAATTGATAGTGAACCCTTGCCAAAACTTTGACCACATTTGAAGCCAGACAGACCAGGTAAATATTCCTACTAGGAGTGGGACTCGATTAAAAAAAAATCGAATTAATTAGAGGCTTTGTGATTAATTAATCTCAATTAATCACATTTTAATGGCATAACAATATTTGCCACAAGAAGCAACATTTTTTCAATTTAAAAGGATTTTGGTATATGACTGAGTAAAATCATAGACACATGCAAACATTTAAACAGCAAAATATTGTTTATTTTGCATCAGTCTGACAATGGCACTATATATCATAATGGTGGCTATATTCAAGCTTTCATAGAACTTTCTTTAAACTCAGAAGTGTTTCAGCAGCGTAGCGTTTTGCCCGTCTGATTATGTTTACTTGCTTTGATTTTGTTGATGAAGTCCTCTTTCCCTGCTCTTTGTGCTTCTACCATGGATAAGCAGGCCACATAGTTAATTTTTTTTTTTAAAATTTCTGTCTGTTTTATGATCGCGAGTCTGCGCGGGGTCTTTTATTTTGAAAATCAACCGGATTCCCCCCTGTTTTCTGTGCCTGACTTCCTACCCATTTGACCTGTTCTGTGGCAATTGACGCGCCATCCGTCAAAAATAGACTTGCTGCCTATTCTCTGTGGAGCGGAGCACCGAGCCGCTTCTGGGACGCTGCTGAGACGCGCCGTGGCGCTTCTGGTATAAATTACAGCATTGACTAGAATGCCAGCATATCTCTCCGAGTGCCGCGGTGCACCAGGAATTAGTGCACTAACAAATGCTCCGTGTTGTCCGGAGTGCAAACTGCAATTAAATGCGTTAATTTTTTGACGCGTTTTTTTTTTGTTATTAATTAATCGTAATTAACGCGTTAAATTCGCACCCCTAATTCCTACTTATATCTGCATCAAGACAACACAATGCCAACTGCACGGTTGACCTATCCTCCAATAAAGTAACAAGGACATCAGTGTTCTGTTTTTTTGTGACTTTTTGAATTCATTTCTTGAGAATCTGCATAAACTGGTTTGAACTTTGAAAAAAACAAAGCAATTAAGAAATCTATTCCCTTTTGTTCCAAATCACTATGGACCTGCTAAGTTTTGGAAGAGTAGTAGCATGTCTTCTACTCTTTTTGGGACTTTTGTCACAACATCAGCGGAACCTGTGAGCCACCCCATTGTTTACAGCCGGGATCAGCTGTTAGCATGGAGCAACAGGAGGGTACTCCCGGAGGAGCGAACCGAAATTCCAAAGGAATTACGGCATCGGAGAAGGGGCTGCAGGGCTGGAGCGAAGTACCGGGATAGAAGGAGACGGTACAAACCGAGCATTCCATCTGTTCTTATGGGTAACGTAAGATCTTTACCCAACAAGATGGAAGAGCTGACGGCGCTAACCAGACTGCAGTGGGAGTACCAGCAGAGCAGCCTCCTGCTGTTCATGGAGACTTGGCTCATGGACCACACACCAGACTCCGTCGTAACTTTGGATGGCTTTCAACTGGTGAGAGCGGACCGGAGCGCGAGGGAGAGCGGTAAGAGGAGAGGTGGGGGACTGGCAATGTACGTGAATGAGAGATGGTGTAACCCAGGACACATCACCGTGAAGGAGCAGCGCTGTACCAAAGACATTGAACTGTTAGCGGTTAGCGTTCGGCCATACCACCTGGCTCGGGAGTTCTCACATGTTATTGTGTTGACTGTGTACATCCCGCCCTCGGCGACGCTATGGCAGCCTGCGAGGACATTCACACCACTGTCTCTCAACTGCAGACGGCACATCCACAGTCCCTTATCATAATCTCCGGGGATTTCAACCATGCCTCACTCTCCACCACTCTCCCCAACTTCACCCAGTATGTTGATTGCCACTCAAGGGACAATAAAACCTTGGACTTGCTGTTTGCCAACACAAAGGAGGCTTACAGCTCATCACCCCTCCCCCCGCTTGGCCACTCAGACCACAACCTGGTCATCCTTCACCCCACCTACACCCCCATGGTGAAGAGGAAACCCCCCACCAAGAAGGTGATAAGGATGTGGTCTGAGGACTGCAGTGAGGCCCTGAGAGACTGCTTTGAATGCACAGACTGGCAGGAACTCTGCAGGCCCCATGGTGAGGACATCGACACCCTCACCCACTGCATAACGGATTACATCAACTTCTGCGTGGAGAACACTGTGCCAACCAAGAAGGTGCTGTGTTTCCCAACAACAAACCGTGGGTGACCGGAGCTGAAGGCCCTGCTGAATGAGAAGAAGAGGGCTTTCAAATCCAGAAACAAAGGAGAACTGAGGAGAGTGCAAAAGGATCTAAAACACAAGATCCGGGGGGCCAAGGAGAGCTTCAGGAGGAAGATGGAGGAACAGCTTCAGCAGAGCAAAGTCCGAGAAGTCTGGAGAAACATGAACAAAATCTCTGGCCACTTTGAGGACAATGGTGGAGCCACAGCTTCTGCTGACCGGGGGGTGGCGAACGACCTGAATCTGTTTTTCAACAGATTCGACTCTGGGTCATTCAACACCTCCCCCACCCCCAGCTTCCTGCCCCCCCCCCCCCTCCCAGTGCAGCACCATCGCTACCTGCACTCTCCTCACACCTCCCTGCTTCACCCACAACAAAGCCGGCCACATCCCTCCCCCAGCCCGCTCAGCCTCCGCCTCACAGCGAATCAGGTGAGGAGTCAGCTCAGGAGGACAAAGATCAGGAAGGCAGCAGGTCCAGACGGAATCAGCCCCAGACTGCTCAGGGACTGTGCAGACCAGCTCTGTCAGGTGGTCCTGCATATCTTCGACCTGAGCCTGAGTCTGGAGAGGGTTCCTGAACTGTGGAAGACTTCCTGCGTGGTTCCTGTGCCCAAGATCAAGCACCCCAGGGAGCCCAACCACTTCAGACCTGTGGCCCTGACGTCGCACCTGATGAAGACCATGGAGAGGCTCATCCTCCACCACCTCCACCTACTGGTGAGCTCAGCGCTGGATCCCCTGCAGTTTGCCTACCGGCCCGGCATTGGGGTGGATGACGCTGTCATCTACCTGCTACACCGATCCCTCTCTCACCTGGAGCAGGTAGGGAGCACTGTGAGGGTCATGTTCTTTGACTTCTCCAGTGCTTTCAACACCACCCAGCCTGCACTGTTGTGAGGGAAGCTGGAGGCAGCTGGAGTGGACAAGCAGCTGACGACATGGACCATTGACTACCTCACCAACAGACCACAGTACGTGAGGCTCCAGAACTGTGTGTCTGATGTGGTAGTCTGCAGCACGGGGGCGCCACAGGGCACAGTCCTCTCACCCTTTCTGTTTAGTCTGTACACCTTGGACTTCAGATATAACTCACACCACTGTCACTTACAGAAGTTCTCGGATGATACGGCCATCATCGGATGCGTATCAGACGGGAACGACCGGAGAATACAGGGGGTCATCAGGGACTTTGTTAACTGGTGTGAGGTCAGTGCTCTGCAGATCAACGCCAGCAAGACAAAGGAGATGGTGATAGACTTCAGGAGGAAGTCACCCCTACTACATCGGTGAACATCCAGGGAAGAGACATCGAGACAGTGGACTCATACAAGTACCTGGGTGTTCATCTCAATAACAAACTGGACTGGTCCACAAACACAAATGTCCTGTACAAGAGGGGCCAGAGTCGACTCCACCTGTTGAGGAGACTGAGGTCCTTCAGAGTCTGCAGGACTCTGCTGAGAACCTTTTATGACTCTGTTGTGGCATCCGCCATTTTCTACGCAGTAGCCTGCTGGGGGGGTGGATGCACCGACAGAGACAGGAGCATGATCGACAAACTAGTGCGGAGGTCGAGCTCCGTGCTGGGATGTCCCCTAGAGTCTGTGGTTGTGGTGGGTGAGAGGAGGATGTTGGCGAAGCTGACATCCATCATGGACAACCCCCATCACCCTCTGCATGAGACCGTGGGTGCGCTGAGCAGCTCCTTCAGTCAGAGACTGAAACACCCTCGTTGTAGGAAGGAGCGCTTTCGCAGGTCATTCATCCCAGCAGCAGTTAGACTCTACAACGCATCATGACGCTGAGAGTCACCCGGTCACTTCACTGCCACCTTACAACCGACACACATACTTATTTATTTATTTATTACCCAAACACCTCCACAACCCTCCACCCATAACTGCATACCGTGTATGCTCTGCTGTTTGTATATAGTGTTTTTTGTAGACAATGCCCCGCTGTATATACTGTTCCTTTTTAAAAAAAATTCTGCTGTGTAAATTACGTGGTACATTTAAATTGCTTTGTTCTTTCTGTAATGGAGCTGAGGAAACACTCAAATTTCCCCATCGTGGGATCAATAAAGTTTCTATTCTATTCTATTCTATACTCATTTTTCTAGAACAATTTCTCAACAATTAAGTAATGTAAGTAAAGTTTTTGTCATTTGTTCATAAAATATGTGTTTTTCCTGTCATAACTTTGTCAACACCTTTAGATATGATAGAAAGTTCATCATTCCTATTTGTTTGGTCTGATATAGATTTAGAGCATTTAAACCCTTGTGTCTTCACCTTGGGTACACAAATGTTAAATGTTGAATATTCCTTTTTATTCAATTTTTATGCTGTGTCACATGTGCTCTTTGAAAACTCTTATATCACAGTCTCATCATTTGCATTTAATACAAAGAATAAAAGTTCTGGACATAAATGAACACATTAACTACATTAATAATTTGGCTCTATGTAAATTGTACTTTCTTTCACCACAGTTGGACAGAGAAAATGACGGTGTTAACAAAAACAACAAACCTACCTGACCTTTTTTCATTTAGCAGATGTGTTTGAGTTGTAAGGGGGTCCTCAGGAATATAGCTGACTATCTTTTTGTCTGATTTTACTGCTAAATTATAAATGTCTTTATCCTGTGACACTAGTTTGAATGTCTCTTTTTATTTTATTTTATTCCAGGCTGTTAAGTACAAATGCCTCAAGACATATATTCAGCATCACAAACCCCTGCTTATGGTAACTATACCATATTTCATCATATTTCCATTGCACAGTCAGTATTGTAGATGTCAGATTTAGATGTTAACTACTATCTGATATTATTCAGCTTCTGGATTCTTTCTCTTCTTTATCTTGGCCACGTTGCAGGTGCCAACCCCGCCAACTCAAAAATCCCAAATGTGGATTTACTCTTTCTGAAGAATTATAGATGTGTTTCAGAGTAAGACTACAAACTCTTTAAAGATTTATGTCTTGGAATAGATGTGTAATTGAAATAAAAGACATGAACTTTAAAAATACAAATTTTTGCTAAGGTTTGTGGCTGAACTCAAAGGGCGTGGATTCAAACCGACAACACAGTTGAAAACTTACTTCACTGATATTGTTGGATTTGTCAAATACATTTTGAGCATGGGCCCTTCAAGTGTGAGGCTTGAACAGAAGGCTTTCAACACCCTCAATGTGGAATTGTGGGCATGGCTGAGAGACATTGGGAGGAAAGTAGTGGGGCTCCAGCTAGAGGTGCAAAGAAATAAGTCAGGGAAGTTAAATATTCAAACAATTAACACCATTAAAGATGTCATTTTCCAATCATAATGATATAATTGAAATATTAAGGATATAGATGAAAACATGCAGTACAGTCACCAAACACAATTAATTTTGTGGATTGTTACTCTTCATCTTGTGCCCTGATCAGGTGAATTAATAAGAAAGACCGATGATAAAGCTAAGATTCAGCTACGATTCTCCATGAGCATTAACATTTCAGGCCCCTCCTAATGTATATTTTTTAGTTGATAGTATCAAGGACCAGGTAATACTGTATGTACTTTGCAGCAGATCCCAAAGATTTTCTTTGTATATGATTACAGTTACGATTCCTACATTGCAGGATTCTATAAGAGACCACAGGACAAGTCTACAGTATGGCTCAACCCAGGGACAGTCTAACAAATGAAGCTCAGCGTAAGTTCAATCAGGAAGACCTTCTATTATGCTGCCTTCATTCATAACTTTCCTTTACTCCAGCTCTCTCCTCCTATTCCCTCTAATCAGCTGTTTGTGGGCGTTCACCTTCGTCTTTACTATCCAATCAGATTTTGCCACAGTCGCGATAGCCAGTCAATTTGCTGCTGCCAAACTTTAAATCGCCTCTGTCTTTGCTCCATCTGTTGTCATTCTCCTCCACCCCGCTCTCCTCCAATCATCGGACCCAGGCAGCAGGAGTCCAGAGCCACTTCACCTCACCAGTCTCTGCTTTGCACCTCTTCACCACCACCATCAGTGTCTAGACCCCGGGGGGTTCTCTTCACTACAGCTTCATCACCCCCATTTATAGATAGAAAGATAGATATAGATAGATAGATTATTTTATTCATCCCTGAAGGGAACTATGTGGGGTTTTTTTTGTTTTATATATATATATATATTGTTTCACCTCAATGGGGTCTAACCACCAAAGACTGTTCCTGTTTCATATATCATGCACGTGCCAATAAACCATTTCTCTTTTACTCTTAGTCTCTCCTGATTGAACTTATATTATAGATATACCTACATGTAATATTAGCCACTTTAGGTTTAAATCAAAAAAGAGAACAACTGTATGTACTGTTGTATTAGGGCACAGTCAGACTGTTATAATGGTAATCATAATAATGGCAATACTTATAATTCTAATAATGTTAATGTTCAATAATAGATGAAAGCTATAAATGAAGGTAAATGTTCTTGCATGCAAGTCATCTGACACTCTCTGTCCCTATTAATTGATGTTCCACAATGTACTGTTAATGTAGCACTGATAGCTTTATTGAACAAAGTGCATGACATGGGGAAACACACAGAACACAGACAAAGTATCACTGAACATGTTTAAGAATGAAAAGTAATAAAAATAAATACTATTTACAGTTTCTCAAATGAGATGGTTAAGAAAAACAAAAATAAAAATAAGAAAAATAAAAAAAGAATAAAGACAGCTAAATGATCTAATCCTAACCCAGACTGTCAGCAACAGCTTTAACTGTTTGGTCCAGGCCTTTAGATGTAGACATCAGCTTAACAGGACAGAATGTCTTATTTATATAAATAAGACATCATCCTGTTAAGATGATGTATATATATATATGTTTATTTATGTTTATGTGTGCCCAAATGCAGAGACAATCCCTCCAGGTTGCACTAAAGTCATTACGCGTGTGGTGTACAGGTCCTTCTGTTGAAGATATTCTTTAACGTGGTTTTCCTGTAGCTGCTGCCACACCTTGACCATAGATTTCCCCTCAGTCCTGTCTCTAAAAAGGCACAAAACATTCCTGTCGACTCCACACCTATAAGTAGAGTCACAATCAATGTGTTGAGGTTAATTGAGTAAATACTTTCAAGTTTGTTAAATGCACACATTATACAGAGTATACTCACTTGCTGGTGAGGATGATAGGGAACATGGCTCGGTGAGCCTCGCTAAGTTGAGATAAAATGGTGGCATCCCCCACATGCCGCTGACCGACTGTTCCACCTTCTCCGCTCCTCGCTGCCTTGGTACACTGTCCACAACTGAGGACCTCAGTTATCACAGATGTGATGTACCTAAAATACATATGGGGGGGGATTAAAAGAGAAGGAATTAAAACATATAACCAATTTAAAAAAAAAAAACATGTTAGGCAAATTGTTCTCATTTACATTGTATGCATTTATTTTCAATATCACTTACAGGGGGATCACTCAGATGACCCTTGGAGGTGGATGGGGACTCTGTGGGCTGCTCTGTCCTCTCCACAGGTCGGGCTGCGGCTACAGGCTGCTCTGGACTATTCACAGTTTGGGCTGCGCCTGCAGGCTGCTCTCTGACCTCCCCCTTTCGATGTGAGCTACTGACTTCTGCCCTGTGTTTGTCAAGCAGGCTGGAATCATAAACATCAGTTTAGTACTGTCATGGCTGATGTCACTGCAACTGTGATAGTGAATAAAGATGAATAATAAGAACAATACAGGGTATTAAATATAATATGCTTACAACGTCATGTAGCCTACATCATTTGCCCCCAGCGAGTGAAATGGGGCATTCTGGTACTGGCCAAATGGCACTAGGAAGGCGCTGGGTTACCTTCCACTTACAGGAGATTCTCTGTGTGGGCCAGGGCACTGGCCTGGTTCAGAAGCTACTGCAGAGGCCTGTGGAAGGCGATGGTTTTGTCCCAGTACAGACGGGCCTCTTTGGTAGCTGTCAGGATGGCCTGCTGATGGCGAGCAGAGGTTTGTGGGTTCACCACACGGATGACCTGGGTTGTAGCCAATGGTAACTTCTGCACAAAGACATACATAGGTATATATAATATTATTATTATTGTTTTTATTATTATTATCATTAACAACAGAAAATGGACTAGAGAACACCTTCGGCAACAAGCTCCTTCACCCAAAATGTGTGAAGGAGCAATACTGAAGGTCCTTCCTCCTTGCAGCTGTCAGGCTGTACAACAAGCACTGCTCTCAGTCCACAGCATAACATAACCTGGACAATCTGACAACTGCACATCTATTCTATAAACCTGTACACATAAATTTGTTGTACATTTGCCACTACTCACTACAGGACTATATATATTTTAGTGCTCTAGAGCTGCTGTAGCACTTTGAATTTCCCTGTAATAAAGGGTAATATTTTCTTGTCATATCTTAAAAACTACAAGACTGTGCATTCCATCTTTACATTCATCATCATGAGTATGGAACCAGGGGCGGGTCCAGAGAATTATCTGGTGGGGGGCACAGGGGGTAACAATTAATCTGGTGGGGCGCCCAAAAGTAACAAAAATGAAGGCTGCCACTGATTGCCCACTTCAATATTTATATTGTACAGTTACACACTGTTAATGTTTTCATCTTGCTTTTCTTGACCACATTAAATCTGCTGGGTGTGCTCTTACCAAGTGGTAACACACAGAACACTAGGATGTTTGCTGTACAGAGCTAGTCAGGAGTTAGTGCTTCTAGCTCTGTACAGTGAACATAGCAGTGTTCTGTGTAGTAATCACTTTTAAGCACCACTTAAATTCTTACAATGTAACAACAATATGCTATAATGATAACAGAAATAAGATAAAAATGTAAAATTAAAAAATAGAGTAAAAAGCTCAGTGTTCTGTGTAGTTATCAGTTTTAATAAGACTAAGCACAATCATTACAATGAAATTTAGAACAGTAACCTTGGGGACCTTTCGGTGTAGCAAAAGTAGGATGAACTGGGAGGTTCCTGTTGCTCCTGGAGCTGCTGTAGCTGTCATCTGATTCAGCATGGTCATCACCAGGTCCAATCCTCTCCCTTTGTGCATCTGAAAGTACTGTATTGGTTGACACAGTCAACACTTCATCAATTGTATTTTTAATTGAACATACATGATTTAATTTTATTTTTAATAAAGCGTGCATGATTTTGTTTTTATAATATATAACATGGAATTGCAGATATTTAACAAATACACAATTTTAAGTGCATGGTGCCAATTTATACTGTGATTTAAAAGGAGGTATTTAAATTCCCTCATTCACTGAATAACTGTAAAATTGTGGAGAACCCCATATTACACATTACACATTAAAGCTTTTCCCTAATACCTGCTGAAAAAACTGTTGTATCCGTGCTATCGTCGATTGACTGAATATCTGTTGTTGGGTGCACATTAAAACACAGGATCTAGCCAGTGTTCCAATTCCAATATTTTATTTGGTCAACAGAAGTTGGTGATAGGTGGATGGTAATGGTGGATGATAAGGGTGGATGATTTTGTCTATATGAAAAAATAGTAAAGGTAATATTACAAATCTAAAAGTATTGAATATATAATAAGAAATTAGGTTATCTGTAAACTTACATCAATAATGCATCCACTCTTTCACTTTATGGTTTAAACTCAGGAATCTATTACAATGAAACACAAACAATAAGTACATTTTCAAACAATATCAACCAAAATTAATTAGAAGAGTGAAGTCCATAATACTCACATCCAGTCTCTTTGTTCTCAGTTTGGAGGAAAAAGAGGGGGGTCAAAGGGCTGAAGGGCCGGGTTATATAAGGTTAGGGGTGTGGTTCAGGTAGGTGTGGCAATGATGTGGCAGGTGAGGAGAAGACAGGTGAGGTGGAGACTTGGGATTTAACACTGCATTTTCACCTGGAGGTCCATGAGTGCTGGTCTGGCCCTGGAAATTTTGCTCTGTGTTAACTGCATGGCTGCATTCAGCATGACTATGACTCTCACACTCCTGCTGCTCACCTGCACTCTGCCTGCTAATTTTCTTCTTAGTGAAGAAACTGGAGATATCTCCCAGCCTTCGTTTCATACTGTAGTCTATATTGAAAACATGTCCACAAACACAATGAAAAGCAACGTGTTATTTGTACTGTACCAACACCACAGTAGCAACAATGATATGATACTCTGTTGTTGACTGTTAATTCATGTTGCATAATGCAAAACACACGACAGATGCTAATGTTACGAAATAGTGGAGAGTGTAAATATATGATATGATTATATCTGCAAGAATATATTGATATACATTAAAAGGTTTATTAAGCATTATTGTTTGTTAGAATCAAGCTGTTTGCTTGAAGATACTATAAGCATGTTTCTGTATGTTATACAAGCCTATACTATTTAAGACAGTGATAATTAGAAAAATAGCTGACAATAATCAGAGGGAGATTTTCCAAGGAGCTGTCCTCGTCTACGCCAAACATAGCATTTGTTATGTGTCCTTTGCCCTACACAGGCTGCGAGGTGGGCTGTGATGTGTTTGTGTTTTCAGGAGTAGAAGTTATCTTTTTGCAGCGAGATTGAAGTTAGACAAGGCCGCCGTTGATGACATCATGGGGCCTTGTTGCACATTTCCTAAATATTTTGTATTGTATAAAATACTGGGTCAGGGAGAGTTAGTCAGTCAGACTTCATGAACTGACACACACTGTTGTCTGTCAGGGATGTGTAGATCAGACCCAGAGCTCTGTAAACTACTATTTTGCTGTTATTGTAATAAATATGAGTTAAGCCTAAATATCTTCTCCTATTGCTTCATTAATGAACACACAGGACCTGGCTCACACATAGAGATATTACGGTAGTTTTGAGCAAAGTCCAACAAGAGATGTTTCCGTTTATCCAGATGGAGAGCTAACTAAAGTAAAATACACCCAGTGTTGTTTAAGAACAGTTTCCCATGTAAATTGAGCCAAATTAGACCCAAATGGAGCAGAAGTTGGCAAAACATTGTTGTGACAGTCTTGAAGAACCTGGGGCCCGTTTCACAAAGCAGGTTTAGTGAAAACTCAGGGTTAGTTGTCTCAGATTTGAGGGAAACTCTGAGTTTTCGTTTCACAAAGGGAGGTAACTCAAACCAGAGAAAGAGGGGTAACTCTAGCCTGTTTCACAGAGACAATTATGAGACAATTAGGGTAAGTGTACCCATTAAGCCCAACAAAATCTAAGTTCATATATTTTGCATAGATATTAAGACGATTTATAAACATTATCATTTGTTAAAATGAAGGATTAAGCTCTCATTTTAAAGTATATTAAAAAAACAAACAAAAACTGGGTAGTCACTAGTTAAGCCGAAGTGAGTTCGTGAAGACCCTAGGTGAAGTCAGCAATACGTGTGTGTGTTCAAGTTGCACTAAATAAAAGACCTAAAAGGGACTAAGCCTGGCATTTCATGACATGGTGTCAGAAGTGGCCCGACGAGTAGCCTAATCGACCGCGAGGAGAAGAAGTTTGAGCGATTGAAGCAACGTATAATGGCCAAGTTTCATGCGCCCGAGTCGTTTGACTTCACCCAACCGTCTACATGGCCAGTATGGAGACAACGCTTCTCTCGCTATCGGATTGCTACAAAACTCGACAAGGAAGACGGTGAGATTCAAGTCAACACACTGCTTTATGCCATGGGTAAGGAAGCAGAGCCCATATTCAGTGCATTTACATTTCCTGAGGAAATCGATGACTATTACGGAGAAACGATGAAAAGGTTTGATGACCACTTTGTGCCTAAGCGGAATATCATTCACGAGCGTGCATGCTTCCACAGACGCTCGCAAAGGCAGGGGGAGAGTGTAGAGGCGTTTGTGAGACATCTATACGAACTGGCCGAGTATTGTGATTTTGGAGGAATGAAAGATGAACAGATAAGGGATCGCATCGTCATTGGACTTGTGGACATGGAAGTGTCACAGAAACTGCAGCTCGAGCCAGATTTAACTTTGGAGAAAGCCATCAACATTGCACGCCAGTCAGAGCTCGTCAAGGCACAAAGCCTCACCGCCAGATCCTCCGAGAGTGAAATAAGTGCAATCACACGTAAACCTAAACAATTCAGACAATTTGAGAAAAAGCAAATTAACCCCAAAGCTAAACGTGGGCAAATGAAAGGAGATACGAAAGCAACACAGGAAAATGGATGCTCGAGATGCGGCAGAGTGCACGAGTTCGGAGCATGTCCAGTAAACGGTAAACAGTGCCGCAAATGCAATAAAAAGGACACTTCAAGTGATGTGCAAACGAAAACAGTTAGTGCAGTGGCAGCAACTAACTGTG
>JAFBJZ010000398.1:0-12310 GCA_016785225.1 Psettodes erumei | reverse complement strand
TTCACACTCACATACTGAGCCATGCTTGTTTAAGGATGCAATGGAATGGGGTGTGGGGGCTCTCGTAGGTGAGATGAATCCTGGAGCCACTGTTTTGGAATTGTTAACTGTTGTCTTTAAATATATATAGTAAAAAAAAGAGTATTCTTGTTTAAAGGAGAGAATAATAACGAAAATTTGTGTGTAAATGTTTCGAGCAATGTTCAACTTTCTCTTCCTGAGCCTTCCTCAGCGCCGCCCAGCTCGTCTTCTCCTTTCTTTCAGCTGAGCCACGGCCACGCTGGCGGATTCATCTTTCTCCTCCAGCAGCTTCACCTGCAGCTCTGCCTCCGTCAGGGCTTCCCTCAGCTGCTCTTTCTCCTCTCTCTTCTTGTCCAGCTTTTCTGTCAAGGAGGTCCTGCACTTCTCTGCCTCACTCAGGCGGTCGTTTCTCTCCTGGACTGAGGCAAACTGATCCTTCAGCTCCTTAGCTTTATTACTCAGAACAGACTGATAGTTCCGCCTCTGAATTTCCATCATTTCTTTCTGAGCCTGAAGTTGGAGCTCAGCGTTTTGCAGCCTTGACTGGAGTGTTGTCATATACTTGTGCCACATGTTCTGACTGGCCATCAGTTTGTCCTCCAGTGTGCGCTGAATTGTCTGGGACTCCTTCTTTTCTTTTGCAAAGGCGTGAAGCTGGGCATTATTTTTGAGCTCCCATTCCTTCAGCTCTGACAGGAGGCCCGATTTCTCCTCCTGCCATTTGGTCTGACCGGCCGTCAGTTCCTCTTGCAGTTTTTGATGAATGCTCTCGGACTCCTTCTTTTCTTTCGCAAAGATACGAAGCTGAGCATCATTTTCCTGCTTCCATTTTTCGAGCTCTGAGAGGAGGCTCGTTTTCTCCTCCTGCCACCTTGCTTGACGGGAGTTCAGTATCTTCTCCATCCGATTGAAAACACACTTCACCTGGTCCTTCGTCCTGTCCTTCACGACAGGTCTGTTGTCCGGAGAGGGTCTGAAGCGCTCTACCTCGGGCAGACGCTCTGCCCTGGGCAGGCGGTTGGCCTTGGGCAGATGCTCTGCCTGGGGCGTGTGGTCGGCCTTGGGCAGACGCTGCAGATGCTCTGGGGGTCTGGGGTCGTCTTGGGGGCGCTCTGCCTGGGGCAGGCGGCAGGCCTTGGGCAGGCACTCTGCCTGGGGCGTCTGCGGCTGGCCTTGAGCAGCACTCTGCCTGGGCAGATGTCTGCCTTGGGCAGATGCTCTGCCTGGGGCAGATGCTCTCTGCCTGGGGCGTGGGTCGGCCTGGGGCAGGCGCTCTGCCTGGGGCTGCCTCTGCCTGGGGCAGGCGGTCTGCCTGGGGGCAGATGCTCTGCCTGGGGCGTGGCGGTCGGCCTTGGGCAGACGCTCTGCCTGGGGCAGGCGGTCGGCCTTGGGCAGACGCTCTGCCTGGGGCAGGCGGTCGGCCTTGGGCAGACGCTCTGCCTGGGGCAGGCGGTCGGCCTTGGGCAGGCGCTCTGGGCCTGGGGCAGCTCTGCGGTGCGGCTTGGCAGACGCTCTGCCTGCCTGGCAGGCGGTCGGCCTTGGGCAGGCAGGCGGTCGGCCTTGGGCAGACGCTCTGCCTGGGCAGGCAGGCGGCTGGCCTTGGCAGCAGGCTCTGGGCAGGCGGCTGGCCTTGGGGCGGCCTGGGCAGGCAGGGGTCGGTCTTGGGCGACGCTCGCTCTGCCTGGGGCGTGGGGGGTCTTGGGCAGACGCTTGCTGCCTCTGGCAGGCGGCGGCTCGGCAGGCGCTCGGCCTCGGCAGGCGCTCTGCCTCGGCAGGCGCTCAGCGCCTGCCTCCTCAGGCGCCGGCCTTGGCAGGCAGCACTTGGCAGGCAGGTCGGCGGTCGGCCTTGGCAGGCAGAGCTTCCTCCAGCAGGCGCTGTGCCTCCTTAAGAGCGGTCTGGAGCCTGCTGATCTGGCTCTTCTGAGCCTTCTCTTCTGAGCCTTCAGCAGGTCCTGCAGATCTTTGTGCAGCTCTCTGGTTTCGTTCAGCGCCTCAGCTCAGCTCTGAGAGGAGGCCCGATTTCTCTTCCTGCCATTTGGTCTGACTGTCCGTCAGTTCCTCTTGCAGTCTCTGATGACTGCTCTCATACTCCTTCTTTTCTTTCTTTCTTTCGTGAAGTTGAGCATCATTTTCCTGCTTCCATCCTTTCCTTTCAGGTCTGACAGGAGGCCTGATTTTTCCTCCTGCCATTTGGTCTGACTGGCCGTAAGTTCCTCTTGCAGTTTTCGATGAATGCTCTCGGACTCCTCCTTTTCTTTCACAAAGATACGAAGCTGAGCATCATTTTCCTGCTTCCATTTTTCGAGCTCTGAGAGGAGGCTTGTTTTCTTCTCCTGCCAGCTGGCCTGACGGGAGTTCAGTATTTTCTCCATCCGATTGAAAACGCACTTGACCTGGTCCTTCTTCCTGTCCTTCACGACAGGTCTGTTGTCCGCAGAGGGTCTGCAGTGCTCTACCTCGGGCAGACGCTCTGTCTCGGCTCTCGGCCCGAGGCAGAAGCTCTGTCTCGGCAGGCGATCGGCCCGGGCAGAAGCTCTCTCTCGGCAGGCGATCGGCTCGGCAGGCAGAGGCTCTGGCCTGGCAGGGCAGGCCCCGGCCAGAGGCAGAGGCCTCTGCCCTGGGCGCTCTGCCTCCGCGCAGGCGGTCGGCCTCGGGCAGGCGCTCGGCCTCGGCCAGGCGCGCCGGCCTCGGGCAGGCGCTCGGCCTCGGGCAGGCGCTCTTGGCAGGCGCTCGACTCTCAGGCTCTCCCTCAGGCAGGCAGTCGGCCTTGGGCAGGCAGCTCTCCCTCGGGCAGGCGGTCGGCCTGGGGCAGACGCTCTCCCTCGGGCAGGCCGTCGGCCTTGGGCAGGCGCTCTTCCTCCTTCAGGCGCTGCTGCCTCCTTAAGAGCAGTCTGGAGCCTGCTGATCTGGCTCTTCTGAGCCTTCAGCAGCTCCTGCAGATCTTTGTGCAGCTCTCTGGTTTCGTTCAGGCGGCTGTATGTGTATGTAAACCTCGGAAGGCCGGTGTCCTGGATTCCATTCTCTAGGAGCGATTCCAGTAAGAATGCCAGCGTTTCCTCGGGCAGTTCCAGCACAACTCTTCCCTCGGTCTTGCTTTGAGTGAGTTCAGCTGAGCTGTGCAGTTGAACGCACACTTCACTCTGAAGGTAGTTGAAGTAAAAATCCATGTTGGTTGTTGGACGGTTTATGTGGAGTCTCCAGTCGTCAGTTGTGGCTTTGATATCTTTGGATGAGTTTGGCTGCTTTTATATCAGTCTGACCCTTTGATGCCTTTGATCCTGTAAGATCCCTTGATTCTTTGATCCTAAATACACATTGGTTCTCTGGTCAAGTGGTTGCCATTGGCAACCTGTGATTTATGTTTGAATGCTCACAGCAATGACAGTGTCATTAACAGAATCTGTATGAATGTCACTTTTAATGTGCTGACAGACTCTATTTTTTAGGCAGTTTACACTCACTTTTGACAAAGTTCAAAAGTCAGATGTACACTAAAAATCAAAATGCAATCCTTTCCATTCATGTCTTTCATTGTCAATGCGTCTCATTACCTGCACCAAGGAGGCGGGGACATGCGCTGGTTTCACCAATAGCAAATCCAGCTACACTTCTATGAGCGAATGAAATTTCTCTCCCTTCACAGAACCACTACTAGAGCAGAGATAGACCTCTGGGATAAAATTAATGAATGAAATATAAATATGAAATGAAAGAAAACTATGATTAGGAATTAAATGAAACTCAGTAACAGGCAGGTTCTTTTTCTTTTTTTTCAGGTTACAGAACTAACAGACCTCTCTTTTTTCCAATTGGTTACAAAAGTATATGTAGCAGGGCGCTGTCTACTCGCCACTAGGTCCTGCTAATTACCTGGCCGCCGCCGGCCAATCCCGTTCAGTGGTCCGCCATAAAGGCAGTGGCAGGGTATGGTACGGCCTCTTTCTGAGGACCGAGATCCACCCACTTCCGGGTTTGCTCCATTTCCGGTTCAGCGTCTCCGCTGGTGTCAGGTAGGCTGGCGGTTGCCACTTAAGTGCTTTAGCTGCCAGTAGTGATTCACGAGGGGGGGCTTTGTGACGTCCTCAGGGTTGTTGCCCGGGAGCTGAGGGCACTGTGGGGCTGCGAGGGTTGCCGCTGCCCTAGCTGCACTGGCTGGCGCGTGCCGTCTCCGCTGTTGTTGGGTTTCTCGTTTCCCGCACGGCTTGTACGATCCGATAGGTGTGTCCGTTTGGTGCCTCCGCGCGTCACTCGGCTAGTCTCCACTTACATCCGCACGAACCCGCTTATGTTAATTGCAGGAGTCCGGCGTCATCGTGGTGGAGCCGCCAAATGAAAGCCTGTCCCAAAAAAAAGCTGCTGCTTTGCCCCGGTTATTTTGCCGACATTTTAAATTTGTGTGCCCGCTGCGAAGCTCCGCTCACCGACCCGACCGACCACACGCACACCGCGCGCGCCGTCTTCCGTCACGGCCCTGTCGGGCGCTGCTCGTCGGAAGCGAAGGATTGGACTGCAGGGACAGCGATTTTAAACTAGATTCCTTGCCGGGTGGACTATTCCATCCTTACCCCTTTCTGGTTCCTAATTTTGTGTATATATGTGTGTTTTGCTCTGTGATTTACCCGGGGTTAGTTTGGTGGTTATTTTGATTCACTGTTTCGCTGTTTTGGTATTTTCTTGGTTTCCTTTGCATTTAGTTATCATTCCTTTTCTATTTTTTTGGTTCATTTAGGCCTGATTTTATAAATCTGTGTTTTCCCCCACACCCTAATTCTTTTCTTCTTCTGTCCCAGCAGCTGAGGAGCGACAGTGGAGTTGGTGGCATTGGTGGCGGGACCCCTCTTCCTGTGTGCTGTGCCGTGTTCTCCGTGGTCACGCACCCCTCGCCCCCCCTGGTGTGTGTGTGTGTGCGTGCATGCGCGGTGTGTGTGTGTGCCACGTGTGTGTGTGTGTGTCTGCTTTTTTAGGGTCTCCAGTCACTCCCCACGATCCACTCTCCTCTCTCCGGTGCCTCAGCTCTGGGTCAGGTCTCTTTCCCACCACTTTATACTTCTTAGAAGTGTGTCTTTTTTTTTAATCTTATTGTTGTTAAATAAAATGATTGTACACTTGGAACCTCGTCTCTGATGTCATTGGTTAACGAACTTGCGTGCCTTTTAGAACAGTACCCTGTACACCCCATTCTAATTTCCCCGGGTGCAATTTGCCCGGGGGCGTTGTCTGGCTCAGGCCCGTGCCCACGCCCACGCCGCCATATATATATATGATATCACTATAAATTAGACCTGCCCAAAAACTGAACCATTAGTTTGAGTTTGAGTCAACAAACAGTAACACTACTATGCACTCCCAGGTTTCTGTCAAGCAGACGGCCACAACAACTTCTTTCTTCACACTCACATACTGAGCCATGCTTGTTTAAGGATGCAATGGAATGGGGGGGGGGGGGGGCTCGTAGGTGAGATGAATCCTGGAGCCACTGTTTTGGAACTGTTAACTGTTGTCTTTAAATATATATAGTAAAAAAAAGAGTATTCTTGTTTAAAGGGAGAGAATAATAATGAAAATTTGTGTGTAAATGTTTCGAGCAACGTCAGTCCCCACTGTCCATACTCAAATCTACACCCATGCTACACACACACACACACCCATGCACACACACAGTGCACATAACCAATGTTGGGACCTGAACCTGGTGGTGAGCAATGGAGGCTCACCACGCATAACCAAGTTTCGACCACATGGCTTTCTTTGTCTTGGAGACAAAGGAAAACAACGGAACCTTAAAGTCCCACAACCTTCCAGGTGTGAAATCTGATCCAGCAGCCACCACTGGATGACTGTGGCATGTGACCTCTGAGGTCATCAAGTCATATAAAGGCTGTGCTCAGCCTTTATTCGCTCTCTCTCTCTTGAAGCTCTCTTCTCTTCTTCTCTCTCTCTTCTCTTCTCTCTCTCTCTCTCTCTCTCTTCAACTCTTCTTCCAACTCCACCCTGGAACCACTCTCCAGGGACCCTCTCCAGGGACCCAGCTGCAGCTGGCTGCAGCTGGCCGAGGTAGCCTGCTGCTGACCAAAGCAGATCCTCAGACCTTTCCTCACAGCAGCAACGCGAGAGCCTGCTGCTGTGGACGATCAAGATCTGGCAAACAAACTCCATTAGCCAACAAACACAAGGTTTGTAGGCTAATCCTCCATACAACAGGAGCCACACAGCGAGTTAGCACCGAGCTGCTAACCAACTAACGCCAAAGGAAAGGAGCGCCAGTTTCCCTCCAGCGTCTGCCATCAGGACCGCACAGCAAAGACTGCCTTCCAACATTGGAATTCCCACTCTGTCAGCCTGGCCCTTCCATCAGGAACCACCAGCCAAAGGAGCAACATACTAGAGAGAGTGTCTCTCACACCAGAACTGGTAAAACCATCTGGGCCTAGTCAAGCTAAGATAAGCTAAGCTAAGATAAATCAAGAACTGTGACTTGATGTATTTGTGTTTACTGAGTGTTGTGATCAGTTTGGTAGACAGGTTATTGTATAGTTGGCTCTGCCACATTGTTAAGTAGATGTTAGTTAGGTTATGCTTGCATGCTAACTAACCATCCTTCCTCTAACCTGGCACCTCATAAAACACACACACACACACACACACACACACACACACACACACACACACACACACACACTCACCCAGCACATGGTGTGAGTGCCTCCACAGATCTTCTTTGTTCAGGGCCTCCAGGCCTCAGCTGTCTATTTATTGTTGCACAAGAGTGAATTCCGCCAACCTCTACACGGTCAAGAACTCCAAATTCCTTCTACCTAAACTAGTTGTTAATCTGGTAATTTTGGTTCTAGTTATTAAATTAATATTAGAGTTCAAATTGACAATTTAGTACTAGTTATGAGATTGATTTAATAAATTGATATCTTTGGCCTTTCCCTAACAAGGGTAGTGCCCCGAGGTTATCAAATGTATTAGATCCAATTATTAGAATAATTAATAATTATTATTCTATTAATTAATAATTATTAACTATTTTAGCCAAACCCCAATAATTAATTAGTGCCCTTAGGCAACCTCAACAAAGGGTGCTCCAGCAAATGGTGCCTCCGTGAGGTAAAGAACAATTGGTGACCACGTGTTACGCTGGCCCAACACCAACCTAACTTGACTGACTGAAAATTTGACCCAATAATTGGAAAGCACATCATCTTGTTCACATGCTTTTACTCCAATCATGCTGATTCATGTCCAGAAGTAAGCAATGGCTTCCTGCTGCTTTTCTCCCAACAATCCAGACTTGTGCAGAGATGTGGACTTTGATTCCAGTTGTCTCTGAGGACTTTGCATCTTTCAGCACATTGTTTTGCTTTTCTGGCCCGGAGATCCATGAAAGAAATGGCATTTCGGAGAGAGAGAAAACTGCACATGCATGGCGGACTGGTGACAGCAAAGCCAACAATAGCTGCTCTCCTGACAACGATGGCCGATACCCCCCCGATGTGTGTGTGTGTGTGTGTGTGTTAATCTGGTAAGTCCTGGGTTCAGACAGTCAGTCGTTTGGACCATGTGAGTGACAAAGGGCAATCAGATGCAGCACGCACAGAGCCCGGCCTCGCTCACCCTGAACGCTGTGTGGCCCTGGGCGGGCAGGCAGGCGTTCACGCACCTGGATGAATGAACTTGGACACATAAAGAGATGGGGAAATGTCAAGGCTGCCGTCGGTGTGCGTCCTGTCCCCACTGCAAGCTGAAAGTCAATGTTGACAACGTCACAAAACACATGTTGACAAAACACATGATGCTCACACAGGAAATGAACTGACTTTTCATTGCACTGCATGTGGATTGTATGAAGTTAGCTGACTGATGCATCATATGTATGCAGTGAACAGCTTCTCTCTGCTATCTCTATTATAATATTAAAAAAATATGATATCACTATAAATTAGACCTGCCCAAAAACCAGAACTGAACCATTAGTTAGGGGGATCTAGATGATTATTTGCATTTTTTGCATTTTTATTTGTTTATTTTGTTAAGTGATGCTGGATCTCCGGCGTTAGGATTCAGGCTGAGCTGATACGCAGGAGAACAGCCGCTGGAATCACATCTTCTTCTTCTTATTTTTTTTTCTTTCTCCTCCTCCTCCGTGTTCCAGTCTCGTCCAGCTGAGGCTCAACTGTGTCCTGCGTCTTCTCTCCCTCCTGGTCTGTGTCCTGGAGCACCTTCATCGGGGACTCGGTGAACTGGAGTACCACTCGTGTCCCCTCCGGGGCCTCGGACGGGGGCTGTCTTTCCGGGGCTCAGCCTCGCTGGGAGGACGGGTCGTCGCGCGTTCCCCCGCCTCCTCCTGCTCCTCCTGACAGCAGAGAAGCTCGCCCTCAACTTTCTCTTCCTGAGCCTTCCTCAGCGCCGCCCACAGCTCGTCCTTCTCCTTTCTCCTTTCGCTGAGCCACGGCCACGCTGGCTGGCGGATTCATCTTTCTCCTCCAGCAGCTTCACCTGCAGCTCTGCCTCCATCAGGGCTTCCCTCAGCTGCTCTTTCTCCTCTCTCTCCTTGTCCAGCTTTTCTGTCAAGGAGGCCCTGCACTTCTCTGCTGCTCACTCAGGCGGTCGTTTCTCTCTCTGGACTGAGGCAAACTGATCCTTCAGCTGCTTAGCTTTTTTACTCAGAACAGACTGATACTGAATTTCCATCATTTCTTTCTGAGCCTGAAGTTGGAGCTCAGCGTTTTGCAGCCTTGACTGGAGTATGGTCATATACTTGTGCCACACGGTCTGACTGGCCATCAGTTTGTCCTCCAGTGTGCGCTGAATTGTCTGGGACTCCTTCTTTTCTTTTGCAAAGGCGTGAAGCTGAGCATTATTTTTTAACTCCCATTCCTTCAGCTCTGACAGTAGGCCTGATTTCTCCTCCTGCCATTTGGTGTGACCCACCGTCAGTTCCTCTTGCAGTTATTTGCATTTTTATTTGTTTATTTTGTTAAGTGATGCTGGATCTCCGGATTTAGGATTCAGGCTGAGCTGATACGGAGGAGAACAGCCTCTGGAACCACTTCTTCTTCTTCTTCTTCTTATTTTTTTTTCTTCTCCTCCGTGGTTCCAGTCTCGTCCAGCTGAGGCTCAACTGTGTCCTGCGTCTTCTCTCCTCTCCTGGTCTGTGTCCTGGAGCACCTTCATCGGGGACTCGGTGAACTGGAGTACCACTCGTGTCCCCTCCCGGGCCTCGGACGGGGGGGGGCTGTCTTTCCGGGACTCATCCTCGCTGGGAGGACGGGTCGTGGCGCGCCCCCCTCTCCTCCTGCTCCTCCTGACAGCAGAGAAGCTCACCCTCAACTTTCTCTTCCTGAGCCTTCCTCAGCGCCGCCCCACAGCTCGTCCTTCTCCTTTCTCTTTCGCAGCTGAGCCACGGCCACGGCTGCTGGCGGATTCATCTTTCTCCTCCAGCAGCTTCACCTGCAGCTCTGCCTCCGTCAGGGCTTCCCTCAGCTGCTCTTTCTCCTCTCTCTCTCTGTCCAGCTTTTCTGTCAAGGAGGTCCTGCACTTCTCTGCCTCACTCAGGCGGTCGTTTCTCTCCTGGACTGAGGCAAACTGATCCTTCAGCTCCTTAGCTTTATTACTCAGAACAGACTGATAGTTCCGCCTCTGAATTTCCATCATTTCTTTCTGAGCCTGAAGTTGGAGCTCAGCGTTTTGCAGCCTTGACTGGAGTGTTGTCATATACTTGTGCCACATGGTCTGACTGGCCATCAGTTTGTCCTCCAGTGTGCGCTGAATTGTCTGGGACTCCTTCTTTTCTTTTGCAAAGGCGTGAAGCTGGGCATTATTTTTGAGCTCCCATTCCTTCAGCTCTGACAGGAGGCCCGATTTCTCCTCCTGCCATTTGGTCTGACCGGCCGTCAGTTCCTCTTGCAGTTTTTTTTTGAATGCTCTCGGACTCCTTCTTTTCTTTCGCAAAGATACGAAGCTGAGCATCATTTTCCTGCTTCCATTTTTCGAGCTCTGAGAGGAGGCTCGTTTTCTCCTCCTGCCACCTTGCTTGACGGGAGTTCAGTATCTTCTCCATCCGATTGAAAACACACTTCACCTGGTCCTTCGTCCTGTCCTTCCTTCACGACAGGTCTGTTGTCCGGAGAGGGTCTGAAGCGCTCTACCTCGGCAGGCGGCTCTCTGCCCTGCAGGCGGTTGGCCTTGGGCAGATGCTCTGCCTGGGGCGTGGTCGTCGGCCTTGGGCAGGCGCTTCTCTGCCTGGGGGCGTCGGTCGGTCTTGGGCAGACGCTCTGCCTGGGATGGAGATATGTGAAAAGACATTGATGAGGAATACCTTGATGCTTATATTGGACTTCTTCTTCTTGCTGGAGTCTACCGATCCTGTAATGAGGCTACTGATAGTGTCTGGGATGCATCAACGGGCAGAAATATTTTCCGGCAACAATATCACTTCAGACCTTTCAGATGATCTCAAGAGTCTTCAGATTTGACAACAGAGACAACAGAGCAAGGTCTGACAAACTTGCCCCCATCAGGGATGTCTGGGACAGATGGGTGCAGCTCCTTCCACTGATGTTCAACCCAGGGCCAGAGGTAACAGTGGATGAACGTCTTGTTCCTTTCCGTGGAAATTGCCCCTTCTGCCAATACATACCAAGTAAGCCAGGGAAGTATGGCATCAAAATCTTGGCAGCCTGTGATGCCAAAATCAGCTATGGCTGGAAATTACAGATTTACACAGGCAAAGCTGCGAGTGGCATCGCTGAAAAAAAAACAGGGAAAACGTGTGGTCCTTGATATGACTACTGGACTGCAGGGCCACAATATCACTTGTGACAATTTTTTTTACCAGCTATGACCTTGGACAAGAACTTCTGAGGAGGAAACTTACCATGGTGGGCACAGTAAAGAAAAACAAACCTGAGCTACCTGCTGAAATGTTGCAGATGAAGGACAGGGCTCCACTTTCCTCAAAGTTTGCTTTTACAGACACCACCACTATTGTTTCATATTGTCCAAAAAAAAGAAAGAATGTGATACTTATGTCTACTCTTCACAAAGATGCAGGTGTGTCATCAAGAAGTGACAAAAAGCCCACAATTATCATTGACTATAACAAAAACAAAGGAGGAGTGGACAACCTGGACAAACTGACTGCCACCTACACTTGCCAACGTATGACCAGGAGATGGCCAATGGTTGTGTTTTACAACATCCTTGATGTTTCTGCATATAATGCATTTGTGTTGTGGACCCACATCCACCAAGGGTGGAACTCACCCAAAAAAACAAGCGGAGGATAATTCTGGAGGAGCTAGGAAATTCCCTTGTCAAGCCACACATTGAGCGAAGGGAACAGGTGCCCCAAGACCCTGATGCTGCAGCCTTGGTCAGAAAGCTGCAGAGCCCACCTAGCACTCCGTCCACGCCATTAGCAATGCAAAGAGCATCAACATCAGCATCCTCCTCAGCCAGCACTTCCTCAACAACAGCCACAACCCCACTCAGGCCACCTGACTCTAAAAGAAAGAGGTGTCAGATCTGCCCAAGCAGTAAGGACAGAAAGACAAGCATATTGTGCTTCAACTGCAAGAAATATCTCTGCAAAGAACACACTAAAAGTGTCACTTTTTGCCACAAATGCATCTAAACACATACACACATACACATGCAAGTTCTTGCACACAGAGACCTTTACTCTGATTTTGTTATTTATTAGTTTTGGAACTTGATCTTGGTTCTTCGTGGTTGTTGTTTTTTTTGGCTGTTCAAATCTATATTTTCTGTTTTGACTTGTTCTGCTTTTCATTTTATATTTGTATTAAAGTTCTATTGCTGAAAAAAGGATTTTTTTAGCCTTTTTCTTGAAGTAAATATGTATGGGTCGAAACCGACCCTAACACCATAGATGTTACTATAGTTAATAATATTAAAATAAAAACAATAAAATAAATAAATAATTTAACAGATGTGTTGTGATACCCCTCAGTAATGATCAGGTAACAGAAAAACTGTTTATTTATTTATATGATTCTCTTGAGGTTAATTTTACCGTTTTTTAAAATTGAAATTGAGGGGTATTCTGACAGGAAAAAGGCCCAGAGACCCACACCAAAAATAATAAAACCAATATTTTCATGGATAAGGAAGCCTAACAAGGTAACCAAGAGATGAGAAAAAAAATTGGATGATAGATAATTGTTTTTAGTGTATTTTACAGCTGATTTAAGACACGGGTCGCCACCGACCCGCTAACATGGGGCGTGTTACCTGAAAGCTAACACAAGAGGAGGGTTAA
>JAFBJZ010000396.1:0-13316 GCA_016785225.1 Psettodes erumei | reverse complement strand
TCAGATGGATAAGCTGATGCAGCGCGAGCTGTTTTCGTTGGTGGTGCTTGATTTGATGCTTCCTGGTGAGGACGGCATTAGTATCTGTAAGCGCTTGCGTGAAGACAATGCCGACATCCCTATCATCATGCTCACCGCCAAAGGTGGTGACGCTGATCGTATCGCTGGCCTCGAAGCAGGCGCTGATGACTACTTGCCAAAACCCTTTAACCCAAAAGAGCTGCTGGCACGTATCAAAGCGGTACTGCGTCGTCAAAACCGTGAGCTGCCGGGTGCGCCAAGCCATCAGCTAGAAGTGGTAGAGTTTGGACCATGGACGCTTGATTTATCAACGCGTACGCTCAAACGCGACGGCAATGTCGTGACTTTGACGACAGGCGAGTTTTCCGTCCTAAAAGCCTTGGTGCAACACCCGCGTGAGCCATTGACTCGTGATAAGCTTATGAATTTGGCGCGGGGCCGTGAATGGGGGGCGATGGAGCGCTCTATTGATGTACAGGTCTCACGCCTGCGCCGCTTGATTGAGGACAATCCGTCACAAGCGCGCTATATCCAGACGGTATGGGGCGTGGGTTATGTGTTTGTACCAGATGAGGCAGAAGCCGAAACCGCCAAGAGTGAATAGCTTTTGACTGATTTAATTTATTTTAATATAGGCCGTGTTTGGTTACTCACAAACACGTGCCAATATGATGAGCATACCTGTGAAAAACCCAATTATTTTTCAAAACATACCCTGCACCTTAGTGACAGGGTTTTTGGGTGCTGGCAAGACGACCCTCATCAATCACTTACTGACTACCAAACCGACCGAGCAGCGCTGGGCGCTCTTAATCAATGAGTTTGGTCGTATCGGTATTGATGGTACGCTGCTAAAAGGTGCTGATTGGTGGCAGGCGGCGCAAGAGACGATCGCGGTACGAGAGGTCAGCGGCGGCTGTATTTGCTGTACCAGTCAGCTACCCTTACAAATCGCCATCAGCCGCCTACTCAGTGAGCACAAGCCGCAGCGTTTGCTCATCGAGCCGACCGGACTGGCTCACCCTCGCGAGCTCGTCCAGCAGCTGAGCGAGCCACATTGGCAAACTGCCCTACAGATGCAAGCGGTACTCACCGTCTTAAATGCCAAACAATGGCAGCAAGCCAAATATCGTGAGCATGAGGGCTTTGCGGTGCATGTGCAAGAGGCCGATGCACTGATTATCAATCGTTACGACCATCTAAGCGCCGACGAAATACAAGCGCTACAAGCATGGATAGCCACACTGAATCCGCACGCTATTATCATTTGGGCGGCACATGAGCCTGCTGCGGCCGTTAGTCATGACAGCGATCATAGCGATAATCCTGATAACAGCAGCAATGGCAGCAGTGACAAAAATGACGCGCTGCCAGCCTATATCGCCATGCTACGCGAGCAGTTGACCAAGCCCAGTCAGGTCTTAAACCGTCAGCATAAGGTTGCGCTTGGGCCATTGGCCAAATCAGCACTTCGCACGCCATTGCAGGGTAACACTTCTGCCGTCTCTGCGTTGGCCGGTACTACCTTGGCTGGCAATAGCGCCCAGAATAATACCGATAGCGAGCTGCCTTATCGTTATCACGAGACACAGCAAGACCTGCTCTTGGCCGGTTGGCGACTGCCAGCGCATTATGTGCTGCCCGCAGATACCTTACAAAGTTGGCTGCTGAGGCTACCAAACTGGCAACGCATCAAAGGCGTGGTACACACCTCGGATGGTTGGTTGCAGCTGAACTTCACGCCTGATAGCCTAACTACCCGTACAGTCGGTGCGCAGAGCGATAGCCGCTTGGAGGTCATTTTGCAAGGTACTGACAATGGCAGCAATGATGGCGCTGACCATACGCCTGTCGCTATCGACTGGCAAATCTATGATCGTCAGCTTATGGCAATGGTCGTGGCATTAGGGTAGCGAGCCTCTATTTACTTATTGGTCGCTTTTATATAGCTTCAATACAGGCTACACACAAAAAAAGCCAATACTGTAGAAGTATTGGCTTTTTCAATTCACTCTTATCATGTGTGCCTGCTATCGAAGCTGACTGTCCTTACTACCACGCCGATTAAACAGCTCCGTTGCCCGTGCGGTTTTTTCAAGCTCGCTCTGACAGCCGACACAGTGCTGCACACCGGGTACGGCCAGTCGCCGTGCTTGTGGGATCGCATTGCCACACTCATCACAAAACTCAGCGCTTTCACCTTTAGGCATAGCCCGTCGCGCCCGCTCTAATGCGTCGTTGACCGTTGCATCCATTTGCTCGTGCTCAGCACCATCTCTTGACCATCCACCTGCCATAACGTCATCCTATTTATTATTAATGCTATTTAGCTTTTAAACAATAAAAGCCTTTAATAACAAATAGATGGGGTTATATTTATGGATTACAATGCCAGTTAGGGGCGGTAGATGAGGACGCCATCATCAGATATAGGCTAAGCATGATGAGACGTGACTGAGTCTATATCTTATTGGCGATCGCTAGTCTTTTGGTTGCAACTCCACCACCTGCCCGCGCACACCGATACTGGCATCACTCATCAAGCAGACATAACCTGCCATGATATCCTCAGGGGTTTTTAGGCTCATGGGGTTTTCTCCTGGGTAGGCATGAGCACGCATGTTGGTACGCGTCCCACCCGGATTGATACAATTAAAACGTAAATTGGTGGTGTTTTTTGTCTCTTGGGTAAAGATATCGCTCATACCTTCCACTGCCTGCTTGGAGAGCGCATAGGCACCCCAAAACGCGCGCGGATGCGTGCCCACACTACTAGAGGTAAAGACGATAGAGCCATTGTCTGCGTCTTTGAGCAGCGGTAGCAGCGCCTGCGTCAGCATAAATGTCGCCGTACAGTTGACCTTCATCACTTGTGCAAAGGTATCGACGTCATACATCTCAAGCGGTGTCAGCTGCCCAAGCAGACCAGCATTATGCAAGATACCATCTAGCTGGCCGATTTCTTTATCGATCAGCCCCTCTAGCTGCTGCATCTCGGCATAAGTGGCACCCTCTAGGTTCATCGGTAGCATGGCAGGCTGCTTGCCGCCAAAGCTCTCAATCTCATCATAGACATACTCAAGCTTGCTGCTGGTACGTCCGAGCAACAATACAGTCGCGCCATAGCGCGCATAGGTCAAGGCGGCGACCCGCCCGATACCGTCACCTGCCCCTGTCACCAAAATAGTCTTGCCATCCAAGCAGTTGTCAGGGGGTACAAAGCTGCGGATCTCGTCATGTGTCAACGGCTGGGTAAAACCAGCTGTGTCTGTGCTGCTCTGCGGTTTGGTTGGCTGATTCGTAGTGTCACTCATGGCATTACTCACTGCTTATTATTAAATAGTTAGGATGCTTAATCGTTATTTCGATAAATGGCTTTTAAGGCTTAGCTTGTAGTGCTTATCTTGTAGAGGCTATAAATAATCGAACTGCCCCGAAGACAATAAAAGTTTATTTAACGCTTCAGGCGTCTCAGTAATATAGTCTGCGCCCCATTTTTTTAGGCTTTTTTGGTCTTCAGGCGGGATATAGCCATAAGCGGCCAAAATCGTCGGCATGCCAGCGGCGTTACCGGCTTCGATATCGCGTATATGATCGCCGACATACAGTACGCAGCCTGCCGCACCGCGCGGAATACCGAGCTTCTCTAAGGCCACATACATTGGCTCAGGGATCAGGTTTTGAGCGCGAGACATCGTCGGGGCAGACCAGCACCGCGCAGCGCTCATCTAATTGCATCACACTGAGCAGCTGCTCGGCCAAATAACGCGGCTTATTGGTGACGATACCCCATGGCACGCCTTTTGCTTCCAGTGTGCTCAGTACCTCGTCGAGCGCAGGAAACACGCAGCTATCGACGCAGATGTCTGCTTCATAATCGTCCAAAAACTGCTGACGAAAGCGCTGCAGCTCTTCATCACTCGCCTGCAGTTGGTCATTATGACGCAGCATCAGCTGCACCATGGCCGAGGCTCCGGCAGAGACTTGCTCTCGAATTTGCCCCTCCGGCGGCGCTTGCCAATCGTTTTCACCGCTCATCTTTGCGATGATGCGGACAAAGTCAGCAGCAGTATCGATTAACGTCCCATCAAGGTCAAATAAAACCGCTTTTACAAATTGGCTCATAATAAATGCTCTTAGTCTAAAAGATAAATGTAGGCAAAATCACTTGAGGACGGCGCTATCGTAGTGGCTTTTGTACCGCCATCATATAATTGACATCGACGTTTTGTGCCAGCCAGTAGCGTTTGGTCAGCGGATTATAATGCAGGCCAATGATGTCTTGGCGTCTAAATCCAGCATGGACAGCCATTTTGTCGAGCTCAGCGGGGGTGATGAACTTGGCATAATCGTGAGTGCCGCGATCAAGCAGACGCAGCACATACTCTGCGCCAATGATGGCAAACAAATAAGACTTGGGGTTGCGGTTGATCGTCGATAGCACGCACACCCCGCCTGGTGCCAGCAGCTCAAAACACGCCTGCACAATCGACTGAGGGTCCGGCACATGCTCCAGCATCTCCATGCAGGTCACCACATCGAACTGACCGGCGTGCGTTTTTGCCAGCGTCTCTACAGGGATATGCTGATAGCGCAGCGTGTGCCCAAGGCCACTTTGCTCGGCGTGGAGGGCGGCAGCTTTTAGGTTTTCGGTTCCCAAATCAATGCCTGTGACATCTGCGCCGCGGCGTGCCATTGACTCTGACAATATCCCGCCGCCGCAGCCCACATCCAGCACTTTTTTGCCCGCCAGACCCTGCTCAGCGGTCTTATCAGTGTGCTGCTCATCAACAGAGGACTGCGCGCTTTGATAGCCGCGTTTGATATTTTCTTCTATCCAGTTGAGGCGTAGTGGGTTGATTTCGTGCAATGTCGCAAAGGCGCCCGTGCTACTCCACCACTCCCCTGCCAGCTTATTAAATTTATCCACCTCGCTGGCATCCACATTGATGCTGTTAGTCTCGGCATCATTGACGCGGCTATCGGTTTGCTCATTGGCATTTGACGAAGAGGCATGGACTGAGCTCATGATATTTCCTTTATTGTCATTATAAGTGTCGTATATGAAGGGATTGTCGTACAACGTCTACAACGCGCACGACGATACACTCAATATTAGCATGAGAGTAGCGGCTTTGTCGTGAGGTACATCGTCACGGATTGTGAGTCATGGCTATTGATTCGCTCACAGCTTTACAACCATTCGTTAAGAATCGGATTCACAAGCGCCTATGTTTTACGTTATCATAGGCGCTACTCTATGGTAGGTCGACCGTACTCGACACTATATCGTTTATACAGCTTTTAGCACTTTTGGCCTGTCTAAGCGGTAAAACCCATCATCACCCTAAGTTTATACATCTCAAGGATAAAGTATGAAACGTGTCATTACACTGACTGGTCTGGCTATGGCTATTGGACTTGCCACTATGGGCGCACAAGCTGCCGACTATGTCGCCGGAAAAGACTATCGCGTGCTCGACAATCCAGAAAAAATCAGCGGTGACGCCATCATTGTTCGTGAGTTTTTTTGGTATGGCTGCCCGCATTGTAACGTCCTCAATCCGCATATGGAAAAGTGGGCAAAAACCAAAGACAAAGATGTCGCGTTCTTTAAAACCCCAGCGGCGCTAAACCCTGTTTGGGAAGCCAACGCCCGCGGTTTTTATGCCGCCCAGCTATTAGGGTTTGAAAACAAAACCCACGACGCTTTGTTTGATGCCATTCATAAAGACGGCAAAAAACTCTTTGACCAAGCATCATTGAGCAAGTGGTATGCGTCAAAAGGCGTAGATGAAAAGAAATTTAACAGCCTATATAACTCGTTTGCCGTCGGTACAAAAATCGGCCGCTCACAAGCTGGCGCAAAGCGTTATCAGCTCTCAGGGGTGCCAGCAGTCGTGGTACAAGGCAAATACGTCGTCACCGGTGAAAGCGCCAAAGTACCCAAGGTCGTTGATTATTTGGTCGACAAAGCACGCGCTGAAAAGAAATAAACCCAGCCCTTTTTAACCGAGTGCTTCGGTCTTATCGCAGCCTCGGGCATATCGTGATAGTAAGCTTATAAACGAAAGCCAATCATTTGATGATTGGCTTTTTTATTTATTTGCGTTTATAGCATTGATATAGTCGATTCTAAATAAAACAGATACATTGTATGTCAACGTGGGACTGGTATAAATTTTTCTTGCGTGCTGTGCCTACGCCGACAGATGCTGCGTAAAATTCATCCCAGTCCCACTGTATCGTTTTTATACTGAAATCACTATAGCGACGCTGGGCAGTTATTTTTTGAGCTGCGACAAGATGGCCACTTCTCGTATATAACTGGCCAAATCGGCTTCTGATTCTGCTAGTAGCTCATCATCTTGCATGTGTTTGGCGTATTCAATCCATAACAACAGCTGATACATGCTGTTGCGCTCAGAAGCTTTGTATTGTTTGACAAACTGCTTTAGCGTGCCTTCGTCATTGATATTGAGGCGATCATACCAGCTCTCGATTTTGGAGACTTGCTCTTTTGGAAAATAGGCATCAAACAACGCTTTGACAAGCTCGTGGCGGTTTTCTTCGCCGATAAGCTTACCCACACGCTTGGTCTGACGATTGCGCGCATTGGCACTGGTGATGTCCGCCAATGCCATCAGCTCAGCCATAAAATAATCACTGGCTGGCAGTTTTTTTAGCTGTTTTTTCGACAAGCTTGCAAGCGGTATGGATAACTGCTGCAAGCGCTCATGGGCTTTTTTGAGTTCTGTGCGCGAGACGCGCATATCCTGTTCTGACCAGTCAATCATAAAAGCGTTCCGAAGTGATGAATAGTAAAATAATAAAGTGCACGTCTGCTAGGATTTTACCACCGGCTTTTTTCGCGGTGCTTGGCCAACACCTTGACCCCTGCTGGCATGTTCTGTGCCAAACGGCGCTGCAAAGCATCTGTGATAAACACCGAGCGATGCTTGCCGCCTGTACAGCCAATCGCTACCGTCACGGTATGACGGTTGTTGTGCAAAAACTCAGGCAGCCAGCGCGTCAAAAACTGATCGATATCATCGGTCATTTCTGCCACTTCTGGATAGTCGGCAAAAATGTGGCGACCTCTGCATTTAGACCAGTCGCCGCTCGCAGCTCAGGGTTCCAATGCGGGTTTGGCAACACCCTTACATCAAAGACAAAATCAGCATCGATAGGGCTGCCATACTTAAACCCAAAAGACAAAAGATTGATGACAATCTGATTGTCCATGCCGATATGCGCACGTAAGCTGTCTTTTAACTGATGGATATTTAAGCTGCTGGTATCGATTCTGATATCAGCGTGACCTGCTATCGGCTCTAGCAGCTCTATCTCTCTTTTGATAGCCGCTGGCAGGTTAAAGGCGATATGACGGGCATTATCACTATCCACATCTTGCGACATCAGCGGATGGACACGGCGAGTGGCATTGAACCGCGCGATTAAAGTATGCTCTTGCGCGGTGACATAAACGACTTTGACCGCCTGCTTGCCATACGTTGCCTTTAGCGCCTCATAAGTCTCTGCAAAGTTAGACAAATCAGCGCGCGGTGTGCGAATATCGACTCCAAGGGCGATACGGCGTATACCGCTTTCCATCACCAGCTTGTGAACTGCCTGTGGCACCAAAGACAAAGGCAAATTATCGATAGAATAATACCCAAGATCTTCTAAGATATTGAGCACTGATGTTTTGCCAGAGCCTGAGCGGCCTGAGACGACAAGGATGCTAAGTGCATCGGCGGCGGCTGGTCGTCGCACTTGCTCCAAAGCCTGCTCAGACGGCTGATTGCTATTGTGTTGATCCATGTCCATCATCCACCTGTCCTAGGTTATCCAAGCCATACATACCAAACCACGCTACTCAGCCATCATAAAAGCGGCCTTGCTTTTGCCACAGAGCGGCTATGGCAATTGTTGTCGGTAGTTGACGCTATTGCTTCCTGCACATTGCGATATTACGATGTCTAATGATATGACGGCGAATTGCATAATGACTACTTAAGCGTCACTAGCTGATTGTCCAATAAACGCGCGCGCCCAAGCCATGCCGCTACCAAAATAACCATGTCTTGCTTATCTTTATCAAAATCCTCTGTAATAGCATCCAGCTCAGCGGTTTTTATCTCTAAATAGTCAACAGTAAACCCTGCATTTGTGAGGTGCTCACGCGTCTGTGCAAGTAGCGCCGTTATGTGCGGCAATATCGAGCCTTGCGGCGCTATCTTTATATCTTGCAATTGCTGCGCCAAACTTTGCAGCGCTTGATGGAGCACAGGAGCCACCTGCCGCTCGCTGGCCGTTAAGTACTGATTGCGTGATGATAGCGCCAAACCATCAGCAGCACGGACAATGGGCGCGGCGATAATCTCTAGCGGATAACTAAGGTCTCGCACCAACTGCTTGATAATCGCCAACTGCTGGTAATCTTTTTGTCCAAACACTGCCGCATCAGGCTGGATGATATTGAACAGCTTTGACACCACGATACCCACCCCATCAAAGTGTCCAGGACGTGACTGCCCGCATAGCTGCGCGCTAATCGTCCCTGCCAGCACTGCTGTCGCGGGCGGCAAGACTGGATACATCTCCTCGATACTGGGCGCAAAGACATAGTCCGCTGCCACTGTGGCAAGCTTTGCCACATCGTCGTCCAGCGTGCGCGGGTAGCTATCAAAATCTTCACCTTCACCAAACTGCGTGGGATTGACAAAAATACTCACCACCACGATATCAGCGTGTTGCTTGGCGATGTTTACCAGCTCAAGGTGGCCATCATGCAGATTGCCCATCGTCGGCACCAGAGCGATAGATTGCTGAGTGCGATGCGGCTGCAGCGCTGCACGCAAGTCTGATATCTGCTGATAAATGATTGGCATGATAAAGCCTTCTGTTCTTAATAATCGTAATTGCCCAAAAACAAAGTCAAACTCACTAGAATTGTCAAACTATCATCAATCCAACTTAAAACTAGCTAAATTGATGCTGGGTGGTAGGAAAGCTGCCCTCACGTACCGACTGCTGATACAGGGCAAATGCGCCTTCAATACTGCCAGCACGATTGCGCTCATCGGTCAAGAAATCATGGACAAAACGCGGCACGCGGCCGTGCGCCATACCGAGCATGTCATGCATGACCAGCACTTGACCATCAGTATCTGCGCCTGCGCCGATTCCGATCACTGGTACTGCGACTGCTTGGGTCACCGCTTTGGCCAGCTCAGCGGGCACACACTCTAATACTAGCAGCGCTGCGCCTGCGTCGACGACGGCTTTGGCATCAGCCAGTAGCTTGTCTGCTGCCGCCTCACCGCGGCCTTGGATTTTATAGCCACCAAAGACATTGACCGACTGCGGCGTCAGCCCCAGATGCACACACGTTGGGGTGCCTGCCTGCGCTAAGGTTGTGACCAGCTCGCACAGCTCACGACCACCTTCTATCTTTACCACGTGCGCGCCCGCCTGCATCAGCTTGCGGCTATTGGCCACCGCTTCTGGCAAAGTGACGTAGCTCATAAACGGCAGATCCGCCAAAATCAAAGCGCTGCTGTTACTCCGAGCGATATTGGCGGTATGATAAACCATATCGTCAACCGTGACTGGCAGCGTTGAGTCATGGCCTTGAACGACCATCCCAAACTATCACCGATTAAGATCGTGTCAATCTGCGCCTTGTCCATCATCCGCGCAAACATCGCATCATAGCAGGTTAGGCACGTAAACTTGGTGCCTTCTTTTTTAAATTTATTTAGCGTAGATAACGTCGTCATATAGCCCTCAATCTCTTTGATTATCAGCTGAATATCTGGCGAGCGCACCGCTCATGAGTTACTTTTTAATAACTTGAGACCTGTCCAATCGCAGCTTGGTGGATAGTCCGCAATCGGCTTGCCCAATACCTGTAACTCTGGCGCTATCTCACGTAGCGGCAGCAAGACAAAGTTACGCTCACACAATCCAGCATGCGGTATGGTCAGCTTAGCGTCCGTCATTTGCAGCTGATCATATAACAAAATATCGACATCCAAACTGCGCTCGCCCCAACGGCGCAATCGCGCCCGTTTTGCCTGTGCCTCTAGCTGCTGACAAAACGCCAATAGCTCAAACGGCAATAACGTCGTCTCAAACCCCGCGACCGCATTGATAAAGTCAGGCTGGTCTTGTGGCCCCATCGGCGCTGACGCATAAAACGATGATACCCGCAGATGACGTATCTGCGCATGCGCTTGTATCGCGTTGAGGGCGGTCTGTAGATGTTCGGTCGGCGAGCCCAGCTCATTGGCCAAATTACTACCCAACCCCACATAGGCGCATGCCCACTCTGCCGCGTCCTGATTACTGCCGTGACCATGTGTGCTATTGACGTCTACAGCACCATCGGCACTTTGACTGTTATGAAGGCGATTATTCATACCATTGGCTCTCACAGTCACCGATCAAGCGCCTTCAGCACTAGGCTGACGACGGCGACGCTTTGCGGGTATCGGGCCTTTATCCGTCTCTATCAGACTGATGAGCGGCTGAGGCATTGCAGTTTGTGTTTTTTTGCTTGTGCTGGGCGCGGACGTTTTTGTTTTTTTAGTGGTAGCGGCTTCTTTATGGTCTGTGCCGCGCTTAGCTGGCGGCTCAGCTTCGGTAGTAGACTGAGCAGCAGGTTTTGGCGCTTGTTTTGCATAAGCCTTAGCCGGCTTTACAGGCGTCTGCTCGCTGGCATCGGTCGCTTGCGGTTTGGTCGTAGTAGCAGTACTGCTGGGCTGACGGCGGCGACGCTGATAAGGTATCGGCGCATTATTGAGACTCACCAGTGCTGGCGACTGGGCAACCGTGAGCGCAGGCTTATCTGGCACCGATGCGACGGCTGTGTGCTTATCCTCGCGGCTAACGGCTTGAGCCGATGGCGTCTGCTGTGTTGTGGATGGGTTTTCTGCTTGCGCCTTTGATTGTTTTTGCGGTCGTTTTTGCGGCTGTTTAGGCGCGGCTTGCTGTTTGTCTTGAGCAGCGCTCTGAGCCTCTTTATCTTGCGGCAGCTGTTTTTTTAGCGGCGGTACGACTTTTTCGTGCTCGATGACAAACAATGGCTTTGGCGCGGCAGGCTTTTGTGCGACTGCTTGATGTCGCGGCCAGTGACAATTGCTGCAATTGTGCCAGCTCCGCCTCGTCCTGCGACAATGGCTGATTGTCATCATGACGACCAGCGCTTGACTTACTGTTTGGCTGACTATTTGATTTGCTAGTCGCTGGCTGTGATTTGGCACGGCGACGACGCGCAGGAATACCGCCTGTATCAGCGCTGTCTTTTTGAGGCGCATTTGATGGCTTGGACGACGCGGTATCTGTCACGCTATCGATGCTGCTATCTGACTTTTGGTTTTGGCGATTGCGCCCACGGCCGCGTTGGCCTTTTTTGTAAGCGCCGCGGCGTATATTTTCATCAAAATCAGCGATGGCTTGCTGCTTGTCTCTCTCGGACAAGGTTTGATAAGTCTGCCACCATTCGCCCATACCATTGGTCGACTCAGACAACGGGTGCTCGGCATCGCCGCACTGCTCACGCAGCAATAAAAAATCAAAACCTGCGCGAAAACGTGGATGCTCAGAGAGCTGGACGATTTGCTTGTTACGCGGTGCGGACAGTTTGGGCTGCAAAATCCAGATATCACGGATAAATTGCTCAGCAAACTTTGGAATGGCGGTTTTGATACGCTGACGGTCGATGACTTTGCCAGCGGCGTGCAGTTGCGCATCGGCAAAAGGCATGTTGCGTTTTTTGGCTTTTTCTAGCTGGTGCAGGTAGTTTTCCCACAATAGCGCCGCATAAAAGAACGCCGGATTGATGCTTTTGCCAGCAGCGATGCGCTTATCGGTATTGATCGCCACTTGCTTGACCAGTGCGCTTGGCTCAGCAGGTGGATAAATGACCAAACTATCCATCGCCCCTGACTCAAACAATAACGGCAATAGCGGTACCAAATAGCCACCGGTAAACATCTTTTGCGTCTCGTCATAGAGACGATGCGGCGATATTTGCTCAAGTAGCGCCCAGTTGTCCTCGTGGAACTGCTCCGCCAATGCCTCATCAAACTCAAAGCCAAGCTTGGCCTTAAAACGCAGCGCCCGTAGCAGACGTACAGGGTCTTCTTCGATACGAGTAGGCGCGTGGCCAAGCAGACGAATGATGCGATTGTCGATATCGTCAAGCGCCCCACAAAAATCATGGACCACGCCTTTGAGTGGTTGATAATAGAGCGCATTGATAGAAAAATCACGACGGGCAAAGTCTTGTTTGATATCGCCCCAGACATTGTCGCGCAAAATCATACCATCTTGGTTGGTATTGGCGTTGTTGGTCGGTGGTCCGCGAAACGTCGCCACTTCAATCAGCTCACGGCCAGAATACACATGCGCCAATTGAAAGCGGCGACCGATGATACGGCAGCGCTTTCCAAAGACGTCTTTGATCTCATGCGGCTTGGCATCCGTCACTGCGTCAAAGTCTTTTGGACGCAGACCCAATAATGTGTCACGCACCCCGCCCCCGACGATATAGGCATCAAACCCAGCTCGGGTCAATGTGGCAATGACTTCAGTAATGGAATTGGGTAATTCAGATTTATTCAGTTCTAACTGCTTGGCGGCACGCTCGGCCATGCATCTACTCCTCGCCGGTATTCTTTGATCACCCCTAACAGACACAGTGTTTATCAGGCGGATGTAACGACTAGTTTAACAAATTTTGCGCCTGCTGGGTGTGTTATGACCGCTACTTACGTGCTATTTTGTCAATATTCGCCTTGATTATTGCCAAACGCCTTTATTCATCTTGTACGCTGATGCGCGCTCGGTTTTTCTCAACGGTCTTCTGACCGATGCCTTTGACCTTTGCCAAGTCATCGACCGTCTGAAAACCGCCAAACATCTCGCGGTATAAAACAATCGCCTGCGCCTTACTACTACCGATACCGTGCAGCGAGACCAGCTCGCCCTCACCAGCACGATTGATATTGACCACCGTTTGCGTGCGTGCTTGCAACTGCGCGGCCTCTTGCGCCAATAAAGACGCGTATGCTTGCTGCGGACTGGCAAAACAAGTCGCTGCCAAGGCCTCGCTTAGCATGAGCGTCATGATAAGCACTGCCCCAGCAGCAGCCGCACCGACTGCACTGACGGCTGTGCTGAGCATAGCACCGATCAAGCCAGGCTTATGATGAGCGTTCATGTCGTTTTGCCGCCTCCCACAAGGCATCCATCTCCTCAATATCGCTATCCTCCAGACGCTTGCC
>JAFBJZ010000395.1:0-10227 GCA_016785225.1 Psettodes erumei | reverse complement strand
TGCTAAACCATTGCTTTGTTGTAGTGTTGTTTTTGACACCTTCCGTCCATTCCACGCAACAATGGAGAACCCCTGTGTAGAGCAATTCATGTCCTCCCTCGCACAGAGCCTAAACCCTGGCTACTCAGAATTCATCAGCAAGTTGAATTTCAGTGAGGGCAGGGAAGAGATAGATTCCCTACTTAATGGCAGATGTGATGCAAAACCACATCCAAAGGTCCATTGTTAAGTTGTCTGCTTCTGAACTTTCACAGGCAAACCAGCCTTGCCTTTCAGAGCAAAACAGCCCCTAGAGAAGGAAGTACAGTCCCTTAGAGCACAAACTGCTTGCCTCCTCCATGAGGTACAAAGGGCCAATAAGAAAGCTATGCGCTACTTAGCAGACCTGCACTCAGCAGAGTCTGATCTTTGTGCACACAAAGAGGAGTTGTTAAGGCTTAAGTCAGGTTGTCTGTCTCCACAACAACCGTCGAGCCATTGTGATTCTGGTTATTCTGATTCACACTCCTCCTGTAGTGAGAGGTTAACACCCTCTCCAGTCAGAAGACAGGAACAATTCCCAGCCGACCCTAAGTTCCTGGGAATGGAGTCAGTTTCTCAACCTCCTCTGAGAGACCGAGGTTGGCTGACTTCACATCTCTCTGAATTTGACGATGAAGAGACACATAGTTTATCGTCCAGAAGATATTCTCCCCAGTGTTCTTTCCAGCCCATGATGCAAGACTCTCTCATCCGTGCCCATCTCTCCAAAGGGGGGACTAGAACACCTCAGGAGTGCCCAGCCCCTGCCTTCGCACCAGAGATAACTGTTGCACATGACGCAAATGCCCGGACCTCACAGTGTCCCCGCTTCAAAGTGCTTGAGTTCCTTGCTAAAGACATTGAACGTTTTGATCCAGACAGCTGTGATCATAACATTGAAAATTACGTTAGGGATTTAGACCATGCCCTAATTGATTTGCCCCATGCAACCCAAAGGGAGAAAGTTAAACTTGTATGGAAGACAAGCTCTAAAGCTGTCCACAAGTTTATCCAGTCACAACCTCCCAGAGTCAGCGATGACTACACAGAGCTCCGTCAGGCACTGATAGAAGAATTCTCTTCTACTGCTGATGAGATCGGCTCAATGGTTGCAGCCCTCCAAATCAAACATATACGTCATGAGCATCCCAGAGACTATTACAAACGTTTGAGACATGTGTGTACAGGGGTAGGAATGCACCGGGCTTAGAAGAAAACTCCACCTTCAAGTCTTTATTCTTACAGAACCTCCACCCATGTGTGTGTACTCACGTTGTACTCATGACACGCCAGGGTGACCCCTCGATGCAGGACATCAGGAAGATGACACAGGTGGCTTGGGAAACTGTTGTCACTTCCAAAGACAGTTGAGCCTTCCAGCTCAACCACCAAGGCATCACCCAGATCCATCACCTCAAAACTTCACCCTCACAACAGACCAAAGGGGGGGTGATATAAAGGGTCACACAGGGACACTGAGCGTGACCGCCATGCCCGCCAGCTTCCTTCCCGAGGCATTCACACAGTCAAAGCTGTAGAAAGCCTTACTCTGAAATTTTGGCCCAGCAGTATGATCAGCCAATAGACGGCTCAGACGATGATCGCAGCATCTCTGAGTACAGCTTTGAATCTGATCATTATCTAGACAGTGACAACGCCTCTGAAGATGTCTATGCCTCTGGCTACACTGAGCATTACAGCCCTGAGCCACAAGTTCAGAAGAACTTAAGGCACTGCAAATTCAGAGTTCCTTCTTCACAGTAAATAGGCAAACTTGTAGAGTTGTTAGCAACAGCAGCAAACCCTATAGTTAACTCACTAATAGCTACACCTGTCACTATTAGCTGAGGAAGCCTAAATTCCAATTGGACTCAGACCCACTGTCTAACTTTTTGCAAATACAGCTGAACCAACTCCTTGGTAGTATTTTTTGCTATTCATACATCCTATCCAACACCAACTTTAGGACACATTCAGACAATGATACAGCCATTGACAATAAGATTTTGAAATGTCACGACGTCCTTCCATAGCAACATCTGCATGAAGGCCAAAATTGTTAGTCCTGTTAAGATCAGACCGAGTTGTGCATTAAATAATAAGCGTTCTAACAGGATCCAATGAGTGGACCACAAAACTCTTGGACATTTGGAAATGGCTTTGTCAATGTAGGTGCCACTCTTTCTCTGGGATCTTACCCTAACAAATTAAATCACTGACATTCTTCTCCTCACTAACACTGTTAGTAACTGTCAATGTGCTTAGGTGTATTTCAGTTTTGTGTCCTGATGATTTTATCCTGGCTTAGCTAAGATAGATAGTTGGTTAACAGACTGCCCAGATGTCATTGCCATGAATGAACTTTTCCAACTTGGATGGACACTTGTGCTCTCACAATCACACCTCAAGTGAGATCGTGAGACCCAAGGGGGGGGATGTTGGGACCTGAACCTGGTGGTGAGCAGTGGAGGCTCACCACGCATAACCAAGTTTCGACCACATGGCTTTCTTTGTCTTGGAGACAAAGGAAAGCACCGGAACCTTAAAGTCCCACAACCTTCCAGGTGTGAAATCCGATCCAGCAGCCACCACTGGATGACTGTGGCATGTGACCTCTGAGGTAATCAAGTCATATAAAGGCTGTGCTCAGCCTTTATTCGCTCTCTCTCTTCTTGAAGCTCCTCCTTTCTCTTGCAACTCTTCTCTTCTCCAAGCTCTTCAACAACACACACACTCACCCAGCACATGGTCTGAGTGCCTCCACAGATCTTCTTTGTTCAGGGCCTCCAGGCCTCAGCAGCCATTTTGACACACCCAGACACACACACACACACACACACACACACACACACACACACACACACACACACACCTGTAGAAAGTACACTGTAGCTAGATTGTATGTTTCCTTTTCTTTTATTCTTGTTAATAAATGATTGTTAAACATACCTGTTGTCTGTTTAATGTTGCACAAGAGTGAATTCCGCCAACCTCTACACGGTCAAGAACTCCAAATTCCTTCTACCTAAACTAGTTGTTAATCTGGTAATTTTGGTTCTAGTTATTAAATGAATTATTAATCAGAGTTCCAAATTGACAATTTAGTACTAGTTATGAGATTGATTTAATAAATTGGCTATCTTTCCCTTGTAGCAAGGGTAGTACCCCGAGGTGATCTAATGTATTAGATCCAATTATTTAATAATTAATAATTATTATTCTAATAATTATTAACTATTTTGGATAGCCAAACCCCAATAATTAGTGCCCTTAGTAGGCAACCTCAACAAAGGGTGCTCCAGCAAATGGTGCCTCCGTGAGGTAAAGAACAATTGGTGACCACGCAAGAAAAGCAAGATGAAAACATTAACAGTGTGTAACTGTACAATATAAATATTGAAGTGGGCAATCAGTGGCAGCCTTCATTTAGTTACTTTTGGGCGCCCCACCAGATTAATTGTTACCCCCTGTGCCCCCCACCAGATAATTCTCTGGACCCGCCCCTGGTTCCATACTCATGATGATGAATGTAAAGATGGAATGCACAGTCTTGTAGTTTTTAAGATATGACAAGAAAATATTACCCTTTATTACAGGGAAATTCAAAGTGCTACAGCAGCTCTCAAGCACTAAAATATATATAGTCCTGTAGTGAGTAGTGGCAAATGTACAACAAATTTATGTGTACAGGTTTATAGAATAGATGTGCAGTTGTCAGATTGTCCAGGTTATGTTATGCTGTGGACTGAGAGCAGTGCTTGTTGTACAGCCTGACAGCTGCAAGGAGGAAGGACCTTCAGTATTGCTCCTTCACACATTTTGGGTGAAGGAGCTTGTTGCCGAAGGTGTTCTCTAGTCCATTTTCTGTTGTTAATGATAATAATAATAAAAAATAATAATAATAATATTATATATACCTATGTATGTCTTTGTGCAGAAGTTACCATTGGCTACAACCCAGGTCATCCGTGTGGTGAACCCACAAACCTCTGCTCGCCATCAGCAGGCCATCCTGACAGCTACCAAAGAGGCCCGTCTGTACTGGGACAAAACCATCGCCTTCCACAGGCCTCTGCAGTAGCTTCTGAACCAGGCCAGTGCCCTGGCCCACACAGAGAATCTCCTGTAAGTGGAAGGTAACCCAGCGCCTTCCTAGTGCCATTTGGCCAGTACCAGAATGCCCCATTTCACTCGCTGGGGGCAAATGATGTAGGCTACATGACGTTGTAAGCATATTATATTTAATACCCTGTATTGTTCTTATTATTCATCTTTATTCACTATCACAGTTGCAGTGACATCAGCCATGACAGTACTAAACTGATGTTTATGATTCCAGTCTGCTTGACAAACACAGGGCAGAAGTCAGTAGCTCACATCGAAAGGGGGGAGGTCAGAGAGCAGCCTGCAGGCGCAGCCCAAACTGTGAATAGTCCAGAGCAGCCTGTAGCCGCAGCCCGACCTGTGGAGAGGACAGAGCAGCCCACAGAGTCCCCATCCACCTCCAAGGGTCATCTGAGTGATCCCCCTGTAAGTGATATTGAAAATAAATGCATACAATGTAAATGAGAACAATTTGCCTAACATGTTTTTTTTTAAAAAATTGGTTATATGTTTTAATTCCTTCGATTTTAATCCCCCCCCCATATGTATTTTAGGTAGATCACATCTGTGATAACTGAGGTCCTCAGTTGTGGACAGTGTACCAAGGCAGCGAGGAGCGGAGCAGGTGGAACAGTCGGTCAGCGGCATGTGGGGGATGCCACCATTTTATCTCAACTTAGCGAGGCTCACCGAGCCATGTTCCCTATCATCCTCACCAGCAAGTGAGTATACTCTGTATAATGTGTGCATTTAACAAACTTGAAAGTATTTACTCAAGTAACCTCAACACATTGATTGTGACTCTACTTATAGGTGTGGAGTGGACAGGAATGTTTTGTGCCTTTTTAGAGACAGGACTGAGGGGAACACTATGGTCAAGGTGTAGCAGCAGGTACAGGAAAACCACGTTAAAGAATATCTTCAACAGAAGGACCTGTACACCACACGCGTAATGACTTTAGTGCAACCTGGAGGGATTGTCTCTGCATTTGGGCACACATAAACATAAATAAACATATGTGTGTGTGTGTGTGTGTGTGTGTGTGTGTGTGTGTGTGTGTATATATATATATATATATCATCTTAACAGGACAGAATGTCTTATTTATATCAATAAGACATTCTGTCCTGTTAAGCTGATGTCCACATCTAAAGGCCTGGACCAGAGAGTTAAAGATGTTGCTGACAGTCTGGGTTAGGATTAGATCATTTAGCTGTTTTTATTCCTTTTTTATTTTTCTTATTTTTATTTTTGTTTTTCTTAACCATCTCATTTGAGGAACTGTAAATAGTATTTATTTTTATTACTTTTCATTCTTAAACATGTTCAGTGATACTTTGTCTGTGTTCTGTGTGTTTCCCCATGTCATGCACTTTGTTCAATAAAGCTATCAGTGCTACATTAACAGTACATTGTGGAACATCAATTAATAGGGACAGAGAGTGTCAGATGACTTGCATGCAAGAACATTTACCTTCATTTACAGCTTTCATCTATTATTGAACATTAACATTATTAGAATTATAAGTATTGCCATTATTATGATTACCATTATAACAGTCTGACAGTGCCCTAATACAACAGTACATACAGTTGTTCTCTTTGATTTAAACCTAAAGTGGCTAATATTACATGTAGGTATATCTATAATATAAGTTCAATCAGGAGAGACTAAGAGTAAAAGAGAAATGGTTTATTGGCACGTGCATGATATATGAAACAGGAACAGTCTTTGGCGGTTAGACCCCATTGAGGTGAAACTATATATTTATATATATATATATATATATATATATATATATTTTTTAAAAACCCACATAATTCCCTTCAGGGATGAATAAAATAATCTATCTATCTATATCTATCTATCTATCTATAAATGGGGGTGATGAAGCTGTAGTGAAGAGAACCCCCCGGGGTCTAGACACTGGTGGTGGTGGTGAAGAGGTGCAAAGCAGAGACTGGTGAGGTGAAGTGGCTCTGGACTCCTGCTGCCTGGACCTGAAGATTGGAGGAGAGGGCGTCGGGGAGGACTGAGGTGAACATCTTGTGGCTCCCTGGGTCTGATGATTGGAGGAGAGAGGGGTGGAGGAGAATGACAACTGATGGAGCAAAGACAGAGGCGATTTAAAGTTTGGCAGCAGCAAATTGACTGGCTATCGCGACTGTGGCAAAATCTGATTGGATAGTAAAGACGAAGGTGAACGCCCACAAAAAGCTGATTAGAGGGAATAGGGGGAGAGAGCTGGAGTAAAGGAAAGTTATGAATGAAGGCAGCATAATAGAAGGTCTTCCTGATTGAACTTACGCTGAGCTTCATTTGTTAGACTGTCCCTGGGTTGAGCCATACTGTAGACTCGTCCTGTGGTCTCTTATAGAATCCTGCAATGTAGGAATCGTAACTGTAATCATATACAAAGAGATCTTTGGGATCTGCTGCAAAGTACATACAGTATTACCTGGTCCTTGATACTATCAACTAAAAAATATACATTAGGAGGGGCCTGAAATGTTAATGCTCATGGAGAATCGTAGCTGAATCTTAGCTTTATCATCGGTCTTTCTTATTAATTCACCTGATCAGGGCACAAGATGAAGAGTAACAATCCACAAAATTAATTGTGTTTGGTGACTGTACTGCATGTTTTCATCTATATCCTTAATATTTCAATTATATCATTATGATTGGAAAATGACATCTTTAATGGTGTTAATTGTTTGAATATTTAACTTCCCTGACTTATTTCTTCGCACCTCCAGCTGGAGCCCCACTACTTTCCTCCCAATGTCTCTCAGCCATGCCCACAATTCCACATTGAGGGTGTTGAAAGCCTTCTGTTCAAGCCTCACACTTGAAGGGCCCATGCTCAAAATGTATTTGACAAATCCAACAATATCAGTGAAGTAAGTTTTCAACTGTGTTGTCGGTTTGAATCAGCGCCCTTTGAGTTCAGCCACAAACCTTAGCGAAAATTTGTATTTTTAAAGTTCATGTCTTTTCTTTCAATTACACATCTATTCCAAGACATAAATCTTTAAAGAGTTTGTAGTCTTACTCTGAAACGCATCTCTAATTCTTCAGAAAGAGTAAATCCACATTTGGGATTTTTGAGTTGGCGGGGTTGGCACCTGCAACGTGGCCAAGATAAAGAAGAGAAAGAATCCAGAAGCTGAATAATATCAGATAGTAGTTAACATCTAACTCTGACATCTACAATACTGACTGTGCAATGGAAATATGATGAAATATGGTATATTTACCATAAGCATGGGTTTGTGATGCTGAATATATGTCTTGAGGCATTTGTACTTAACAGCCTGGAATAAAATAAAATAAAAAGAGGCATTCAAACTAGTGTCACAGGAAAAAGACATTTATAATTTAGCAGCAACTCTACACATCTGCTAAATGAAAAAAGGTCAGGTAGGTTTGTTGTTTTTGTTAACACCGTCATTTTCTCTGTCCAACTGTGGTGAAAGAAAGTACAATTTACATGATTTTGAATTGTTAAATTAAGTGGATGAGCAAAGTTAAATGTTTTTGATTGGGGAAAATCTTCTCAATCTGTTTCTCTGAGAGAGCCAAATTATTAATGTAGTTAATTTGTTCATTTATGTCCAGAACTTTTATTCTTTGTATTAAATGCAAATGATGACACTGTGATATAAGAGTTTTCAAAGACCACATGTGACACAGCATAAAAATTGAATAAAAAGGAATATTCAACATTTAACATTTGTGTACTCAAGGTGAAGACACAAGGGTTTAAATGCTCTAAATCTATATCAGACCAAACAAATAGGAATGATGAACTTTCTATTATATCTAAAGGTGTTGACAAAGTTATGAGAGGAAAAACACATATTTTATGAACAAATGACACAAAACTTTACTTACATTACTTAATTGTTGAGAAATTGTTCTAGAAAAATGAGTATAGATTTCTTAATTGCTTTGTTTTTTTCAAAGTTCAAACCAGTTTATGCAGATTCTCAAGAAATGAATTCAAAAAGTCACAAAAAACAGATGTCCTTGTTACTTTATTGGAGGATAGGTCAACCGTGCAGTTGGCATTGTGTTGTCTTGATGCAGATATAAGTAGGAATTAGGGGTGCGACTTTAACGCGTTAATTACGATGAATTAATTACCAAAAAAAACGCGTCAAAAAATTAACGCATTTAATTGCAGTTTGCACTCCGGACAACACGGAGCATTTGTTAGTGCACTAATTCCTGGTGCACCGCGGCACTCGGAGAGATACGCTGCCATTCTAGTCAATGCTGTAATTTATACCAGAAGCGCCGCGGCGCGTCTCAGCAGCGTCCCAGAAGCGGCTCGGTGCTCCGCTCCACAGAGAATAGGCAGCAAGTCTATTTTTGACGGATGGCGCGTCAATTGCCACAGAACAGGTCGAACGGGTAGGAAGTCAGGCACAGAAAACAGTGGGGAATCCGGTTGATTTTCAAAATAAAACTTGCGATCATAAAGACAGACAGAAAATTTAAAAAAAAAATTAACTATGTGGCCTGCTTATCCATGGTAGAAGCACAAAGAGCAGGGAAAGAGGACTTCATCAACAAAATCAAAGCAAGTAAACATAATCAGACGGGCAAAACGCTACGCTGCTGAAACACTTCTGAGTTTAAAGAAAGTTCTATGAAAGCTTGAATATAGCCACCATTATGATTTATAGTGCCATTGTCAGACTGATGCAAAATAAACAATATTTTGTTGTTTAAATGTTTGCATGTGTCTATGATTTTACTCAGTCATATACCAAAATCCTTTTAAATTGAAAAAATGTTGCTTCTTGTGGCAAATATTGTTATGCCATTAAAATGCGATTAATTGAGATTAATTAATCACAAAGCCTCTAATTAATTAGATTATTTTTTTAATCGAGTCCCACTCCTAGTAGGAATATTTACCTGGTCTGTCTGGCTTCAAATGTGGTCAAAGTTTTGGCAAGGGTTCACTATCAATTATGTATTATGTCACCCATGCACTATTAATCAAAATACAAAATCAAATTGTCCATCACAGAAGAAAGTGTGGAACATGTGAGAGCTGAACTTTTGAATGATGTCAGACAAACAAACAGTGAGGTGGTGAAGCAAAACCCAGCAGTCGGAGAGTTTAAAGCCAAGTGGCCTGCATTCTTTCATAGTGATGAGGTAAACACATCCTTGCCTTTTCCCCTCTTCTTATTATGCAATTTCAGTGTGCAGCTGTTAAAATGTAAAGTCTGATAAGGTAAAACAAAAGATGACCAACATTTGGAGAGAGACAAATCTCCTGTAGAGGAAGCAGTTCTTTATTTTGGCCACTTGGTGGCAGAAGATGGCAAGATACTCTTCTAACTTCTACCAGATAAATGCTTAATTCCAGCAGATTACAACACTTCCACTTGAGACAATCTTCTTAGTACAGTTGGACAATCTTTTACCCCAGCTGACATCTGTTTTCCAGAAGAAGGGAGATGTTTCTGGCTAGAAACTACCTGTAAATTTATGTATACGATGTTATGGAATTTTTTTTTCATACATACTTCATATACTGTGTAATTGTATTGTCCATATGAAGCCCCAGTTTGTGTCATCAGTAAGTCTGGATTATTTGCAAGATGCAAAAATAATTTCTAAGGAAATGTATTGTCTTTTTAACCCTTGTGTGGTGTTCATATTGTTGTTACTCAGCCAGCGTTTGTGGGTCTGATGGACCCGTTGCATCTTGTGGCTTTTAATGCCTCACAATCAAACACTTTTATGTTAAAATACTGAACAGATGTTTACCTTATCCCAATTACAAGCAGTATAAACAATATATATGGTTAATATTTGCCCTTTACCTTTGTTAGGTCACATTTATAACTTATTATTTAAAACATAATAAAGAAAATCAATTAAAATCAAGATATGAGTGGAAACAAATTTACAAGTGAAGCAAGGTTTTTCAAAACTACTGACTTTTATTTCTTTGAACTTGAAATTTAACCCATTCAGGTGCACAACACAAGCTGAACACATGAACACAGAGTAAACATATCAGTCAAGACAACACATCAGCCCCATTGAACACATGGCCTATCGCCACTGGCCT
>JAFBJZ010000394.1:0-13370 GCA_016785225.1 Psettodes erumei | reverse complement strand
CATAAATCCTGGCTCATGTAGAGCAAAAGAACCTGAATGATTTTCCTCTCTGTGGCTTAAATTTCCAGGTGGCGCGTCGCGAAGTTCTGGCATCCATTGTCTAATCTCAGCAACCTCGCCTTACTACTGCTCCCCGCCACAAAGAGAGATTTCTCCAGTAGCAAGAAACGAGTCATGCAACGTAGCATTTGGTCTACACTTCCATAGTGGAAAATGATTTGATAAGCACTGCAGATTCTGTGTGCCTCACCTCTATGTTAGAGGTCAGAATTTTTGAATATAGGCCAAAATTATTTTACTATCGAAAATAATGTAAACCACAGTTTGTCTTTAAGCCCTCCTATTCTCCACTCATTTGCATGTAATTGGTACTTGTTTGAATTTGTTACCTGTACAAGACACCTGTCCATTACTCGCTAAAACCAATCGTGACTCAACTAACAGGCTGTCTGTGAGAGCCAGAATTCATGGGTTGGTAGGTTTGCTTAAATAAATTAAAAATTAATTATTAAAAAATCATACATGTGTTTTTTCTGGATTTTTTGAGATTCTGTTCTCACCATTGTACCAAATGATAAAATTAAAGACCTCCATTCTTTGTAGTGGGAAATCTTAAAGATCTGCAGTGTATCAAATACTGAATTTTATTAATTGTATAATATATCCTGCAAATGAAATATAGTCAAAAGTATCCTACAACAGCACCATATTGTTATAGAGAGACTTCACAGCCAACACTGGGCAGGATTGCTTGAATGTGGAATATGTGAGAAAGTCACAGTCACAGAGGATTTAGTGGCCAGGAAACATAATGTGTGAGACCCCAGCCAGCTGTGATGTGCCTGATATGCACTGTGGAAGGAAGTGAAGTGTGTTGAACTGAGAGGCCTGATACACTGTAGCTACCGTCATGGGCTGATTACTTCCATTTCTACCTTTTACTGCAACTTATGTGCAGCATGGATGGCTACATAGGAAAAAAACAGAAAAATATACTGATACTCAATATCCTCTTTTTATATATTGAGTTCAATGATTTCTTTTCATAACTTTCAAATGCTACAAGTCACATCATTAATGGAGGTTCTTGACTTCACAGCTTCTAAAACCCCTCTGTTCAGCAATGAAATTTATAGGGTTGCAAGTTTTGCCCACTTCTCAAACCTGAACAATTCACACCAACTTCAAGAAGGGCAATTTTGGTTGCAGTGTGTGCATTATTTGCATGTCTGAGACTCTCTGAGAGAAGATTGGAGAGGCAATAGGGATGCAGCTGGGAAAGAGGCTCCTGACAGCCTGCACAGGCTGGCTGAATTCCTACCTTTTAGATCGTATAGTCTTAGCACCACTTGGGCGAAATGTTTGTTTGAAGCATGTAGACCCAGTGCAACCCCAAACCCACGTGGCTCCTGGGTCGCGTGCCCAGTGGTGACAGTGACAACATCCACAGATCAGAGATCAGATGAGAAAAATCTTTTTCTGTGCAAATCCTAAAGATTTTTGAACACACATTACCAGAGTTTAGGCAGAACGTGAGAAGCTCTGTGACAGTTAAAAGAAAGGCTTGGCGTGAGTGGCATCACAAGTATCTCAAAAAAGGAACATAAGCATCAGGGATTTCCAAATGATGGCTCATGCTCTTAGTCTCCCTCTGTACAAACAGCACCTCTGTTCTTTGATGTCCACCATTTCAAATTCTCCATCTGCACTGTGAATTCATCTGGGGAGAGTGTGCTTTTATTATCAGCGGGAGGCGCCAGCCGCTGCCAAGACAGAGCGCTTTGTGGAAGCGCAGGGGAGCCTCCCCAGGAACCCAAGGAGCTCCCCAACATGCAGTGCGGTGAGCTGTATCAACTTGCCCTCCTGATCATGGCTGCACCCTATGTGCAGGGTACAGACTCAGATGTTCTTAACGGACAGCCATGCCTTGTTGGTGCTCCACTGTATCTACTTCCAGCCATCAGCACAAAAAACATTACTGAACAGTTAGTCTATGGAGAAAGCCTGACCAGGGTTTTGAAAATGTAAAACAAAACAAGGATTACAATTTCAATGCTCATGACATCTAAAGATTAGCATTGGTTAACTAAACGCATAAAACCTCCACCAAGATTAAATACAGCATTTGCTCCCTGGAATATAGTATTATTTTTTACTTTTACTGTCAGGGTCACAGGAGAACATTTCCCGAAAATCAGGATTTGTGCCCATTACACACTACTTGCAATGGACACAATAATAAGCAACAGCAGGTAGAGTATGCTGTGAAATGGTCCTGTCATTAGCTGTAACATCTTCAAGAGCAGGCTGATGGCAGGAACACAGCCATCACAGTAATAATGACCAGAATCTGTGGTGCCGCAGAGATCATTCCCATGCTATCATCTTCACCTCCTTAGACGCCTCAGCTGTCGCCAACATCAGTACCACAGCAAACTAGATGTAGCCTTCAATTGGAATTTGTAGTGACTCTTAGTTTTCAAAACAGTACCTTGCTATTTAAGTTGGTAAAGCCTGTTGTTGATTGCATTTTTTCTTGTTCTTCAAATTAGGGAGAGACAGCTTTTTTTACAGCTTAGCAACAAGCGTTTGTTGACTTATTTAGTCCTTTACAGAGTTTCAGCTTGGTTTGTGTCTTCAATGTAAAAGTTTCCACTGCTGGAATGTCAAGCTTCCGCTTCTCCTTTCACAATGCAATCTTTTTCACCAGGTGAAGTTGCTAGTCACTGCATAAAGTGTTTCTTAAAGATAGTGTCTCAAAACATTTGGGGTCAAGTCTACAGATAAAACATAATGGCTTCAGTCCAGTAATGTTCAACTAGAATCACTCTAGATGCTAAATATTATGTTGCCTACTTTTAGTTGGATGTACACCTAGGTGCAAAAGTGGAGCGAGATGGTCTACACCGGCCTTCCGTCAGAGATTTAAAAAGATCAAGTAAGAAGCGAAAGTACCTATTCAGACACATGACGGTTCCGAATTAAAATAAGTTTGAGGCTTCAATATTACGATACCCAAATTCTGTGTAGGCATTTGCTTCTATGAATGGTACCTGGAAGATACAGCTCCATGATTGCTGTGCTGGATTAAGCGGTTTAATGGTCATTCTTTCTGAAAAAAAATTAAACACTGAAATAGGTAATAATTAGCTAACACTGAGGATTTAACATGAACACACTTTCACCAGCTCAGACACACTCATGTTTTTGCCTTTGCTGAGGGCCAGCCTCTGTAACAAGGGACACAGCTGTCTTTTGTTCTCCACCAGTTCTTGCTATATGAAAGATGCTGAATATGGGATCATCCTCAGACATGGTAAGGCCCTATTCCTAGCAGGCATTAAATAAATGTTGAAACTAGCAGTGGTAGAACTTGATAAGACTTCAAGGAGAATGGTGTCATAATGAAAAGTTTGGTAACTTGTAAGTATTCAGACCTTAGGTTATCTCACTTCATCTTAACTGTTTCTTACCTGTAATTTATATAGTCAATACGTCAAGTTCATAGAAGTGTTTATAAACTAATAAAAAAAAATAGTAATGTATAATTCTACATATTCAGATCTTTAACCTTTAAAAGCCCCTTTTGAAGCAATTATGATTAAAATCAGCACAAGCTGTGCAAACCTGTAAAGTGGCCAGTTCTTCCTGACAGGATCTCTCCAGCCCTGTCACAGAGGTGAATGAGGACAGGACCGTCTTCAGGACATTCACACTAATATTGAGTGCTGTTTATGTCTGGGTTTTTGGCTGGGTCACTCCAAGAACAGAGACTTGTCCTGGGAAGCTACTCAGTGTTGTCTTGTATGTGTGCCTCAGGTCATTATGGTGCTGAAGCTAAACCTTCACCACAGTCTAAGGTCATGTGTATTCAGGTTTTCTTCAAGGGTCTCCCAGGCAGCTTTCACTTGGATGCACATCTCACTTTTATAACAGATCACTCCAGTACCAAGCATTACCTTTGTATTACATTTTGCATGGCATCAGGTTGTTCTTTGAAGTCCTCCTGTCTTTTTAGAGATAAAACATCAAACAGAAGATCATAAATTAGCACCACGGTTTTACAGAGATGCGTCCAGCATGCTTGCATGTTGCTTTCCACACTGTTTGATTGATTTGTGCCCTACTAGTACAACTTTCAGTTTGGCCTTCTACAGCAGTTGGAGGCTGTGCTGGGTTTTCAATGCAGTCTGTTTACAAGATTTGGTTTAACCAACAAAGCTACAGCAGCTGCTGACAGACAACGCCGCGCTATTAGTAGGGAACTGCTGCTGACCTTTTGCAAGACAGAAGTGCTTTGACAAGCTTGCCATGCCATCAGCTGCTGGTAGCCTAAACACAGCACTGACCGTGATCAACATGGCACCTTCCTGCAGGATAAAACAATTACAACCCAAACATAAACTCCACTGTTTACTCCTTCTGGTTGTGTAGATGTACTGTTCATTCCAAGACATTACAAATAAATAGATGTCATAATTAGAAATTCATCCCATATTTTCAAGATAGATGGTTTGTCTGCCATTTAGCCATAATCTTGTTATCCCTGTGTCTACGTGCCCACCAAACTCTCACTTGCTGTGAGCGATTACACCTCAGAGATGACGTAAAACATCACAACTCCACTGTAAACTTCAGCAATCCATCTCCCAGCTTCTCACCAATTAAAGTGTAGATCATGGTCAACCTTGAGCTTTCTGAGGCAGTTTAATATTATGAACAATACTGATTATGATGTTACAACCCTCACTCAGGGAAGCAACATGGAGGAGTCAAACAAGGTCGGTGATTCACAAAACAAAGTTGTATTGCTCCCAGAAGTGAAGCAAAATATTTTATACTTATAATTATAAAATATTTATTTTATATAAATAAACAACATCATGTTAATTTTTCATAGAGATGATTTCTGTTGTTCTAGGTAATTCTTACACAGCTGTATGATGTATGTTCAAGTGCCCAGTTTTCTTTAAGTTTGGTTTTCATTAGTTACTTGATGCTTTAAAAAATATTTTTTATATTTTAAAAGATTTTGACTTCATATTGTAGGAGGAAGTGGAGTTCTGATGTCCATCTTTCCACAGTCTTTTCCGTAAACAATTTACTGTTGTCTCCCATTTCAAGTGACAGAAAACTATCAATAGTGGTATCGATAAAGACCTGAATAATTTGGCAGTCTGAAAAATTGTATCAGTATCAATAAAAATGTATTATCCCCATCCCTACATCTACCTGAACACGACAATAGGGTCGTGATCTGAAACCAACACCTATAAATCCATATAGAGTTCAGCATCTCTCTTTGCTGCATTTACACCCCTTAGTACCACTGCAACTCCAAACATCACTGTTGTTGTTGTTTTCTGTACAGTGATGGAACAATGCACCAAACACCTTTGATGAGTGGAAGGTGGAGACTGTTTTCTTCTTCTACATGGTGCATTCCTTATATGCAGCAAACCTGCAAACCTCCTTGGTTACACTGCCAGTCTCTCTCTATCTATAATCTGTCTGCTGTTTATAAATTCACATTTCATCTTGTTCCATAGATGTATGACTTTTGAATGGATTTGTGAAGCCAGAGCATGTGTGTTTGTACATACAGAATCAGACAGAGACCATCTCAATTAAAAAGTAATTAAAAGTAATATCTACTACACTTTAGGAGCATATTCACTTTTTAGGAATGGTGGTGGTGATGGATTCTTCCACCAGGAAGAGTGGCACGTGGGCTGTAATTGGTTCAGTATTTTTTTGCATAATCCTGCTGACAGAGAGACAAACAAACAGACAAATAACAATGAAAACATAATGTAAGGTAAATTATTTAAGTGTCACAAATTTTGTTTTAAAAATTTTAATTTTCAAATTTTCTACTTTCTTACTACTTTCTAAATTATATTTTGATTAATTTCCTTTTTATTTAGGATTCCAGCATTTATGGTTATGTTGATGGGTGCTGTTTAGGTGCATTACCATGTAATTGCAATGTCCCCAATTCATTTACAGCTGGCTTTCTCTGTTTTATAGCCGATCTCTGTATCCAAGTTGTAGTGCACTGTGGAAAAGTAGTTGTTCCCCCAAATCCACCATAAATTAGGTTTTTACATCTTGTGCATAAGCCTGTATGGCCATTCTTTGTTTTCCCCTTGAGCCCTTCTTTTTTGTGAAGAAATAGGACATGTGCCCTTCAGAAGCTACAAATGGGAGACTGCAGCAGAGGAGAGCATCTGCAGGGAGCTGCTACATTTAAAACACAACATTCAGTATATTCAGCACAGTTTATATCACTGAACTGGAATGACAGTGCCTTACTGACTGTAAGAACTAGCTAATCAATGTATCTCTGAGCACTTTCTGCTCATGAACCAACCACAAATTCTGTATTTACATACTTATTCATGATGGTTATGTGTATGAATGTGTATGAATGTGCAAAAAGTCTTTTTTTATTTTTATTTTTGGACTTAGCTTTTGCACAATTGATGTAAAACTATTTACAGCTCTTATTTTTTTCATAAGAACTGAAAAGCCTTTGTACCAAATGATTACTTATGGTGTAGTTCATTACGAGAACAGTTAGAATTAGAGATAAGCACGCTGTGACCGTGTGTTTAGAACTTTGGATAAATAAATACTTTCACATATCTCTTTAGGATATGTCACTTAACCAAGAGAGTTATGCTTGAGAATGAAAACATATTTCAGATGGATGGCCTCAGCAGTTGTGGATGAGTTTGGAGACACCAGGTGAACTATGGTAGCATCATTCTATGGGACTACTTCTCAGCAGCAGGGTCAGGGATGGTTTGTCCCTCTGTTCTCAGAGCCTCACCAGTTGTGGACCTAAAAATGTAAATTTTGTTGTGGGTGGCTGCAGGACAGTCTCTGGAATCACTAAATTCTCAACAAATGTCCTCACATTTCAAGAAATTTTGTATTTTAAAATCCAAAGTAAAAACGAACAATTTGAAAACATGTTAAAAGTCTATCGTGAAAAACACACACACACACACACACACCTTGCATCCTGCAGCATACTGACTGCTGGCTGCCAAACAGCTGTGCCTCTAAAGCAGTGAATCCAGAGAAAAGAATGTTCTAGTACTCTGAAAAGAGAGCGACATGTCATTTAGAAATATGTGAGCTGTGACACATTGAGGGTTATGCAATCAAGGGCCCAACAGCAAGTTGTCTCTGCCAATGAATGTTCAGTTATGAAACTGAAGATTGCAAACAGCTGCATGTGTATCAGGGCTTATAAACATGACTGTTTTTAGACAATAGTTTTCAACCTTTCCAAGTTGATTACATTATATTACATTTGGCAGGTTTTTTACACATGTGTAGAAACCTGTAGTAATGTTTTGTTTTTAGCAAATGAAGCAGCTTTTATTTACTTTATCTCACACCTTCACATATTCTACATATTCTTCACATATTCTAAGCCATCAGCAAAGTAAATTACTTGAAACATTTTGACATAATGACCTTAAATCGCAAACATACTGTGTTCCTCCAGAGGAATGTCACATTGTATTGCCATCCATGTGCACAAGACAATCCCCTGAGTGGTTCACCGATGGTGGAAGAGATCCCAAATGCTGTGTTCAAGAACCTGGAAAAGACTCATGTGCTGTGTGTTGTAGCCCCTGACATCTGACCTCCCTGCACTTTTCTTTATTGCACAGATTTAGTATATAGGACCTTCTTCAAGGTCTCCTGCTGTGCTGAAGCTTTAGGGTTGTCCCTCACTTGTAAGTGGCTTTGCATAAAAGTATCTACCAATGTATAAATATAATATTATGTTAATGTTGTGATGATCAGTACAGGAACCAGTCGCAAGACAGTGTGTGCTGACAATGATCTTTATTAGCGACAATCCAAAATCCGCAAATCCAATAATCCGTATCACAAGTCCGTAAACAGGGTCAGAACCAGAGCAGCAAAACCAGAGGCGTAGTCAAAACAGTCCGAGTCAGAAAAACCAGGGCAACAGCAAACAAATCCAAGGGGCTAGAGCAAGAGACGGTGGTCAGGCAAAACTGGGTCTCGAAAAACAGATCAGGCTAAGCGTACAGGGATCTCGGCTTGGGCATGAAATGGTCACGATTCGACACCAGGGAAGTGTGAAGCAGGGTTTAAATACACTGGGGAGTGATGAGCAAACGAGACACAGGTGCAAGGAATTAGTCAGGTGATTAACCAAAAGCGGGGGAAAGAACACCAGGGGGAGTCCTAACAGAAAACACCAGGAGAGGGCACAGACAAAAACCCGAAAGGACATGGATCATAACAGTACCCCTCCCTAAGAAACGCCTCTCGGCGTTTTAACAGGTGGTCTGGGATGAGTCCTGTGGAAGTCCCTTATCATGTCCTTATCCAGAATGAACCTGGCCGGTGTCCAGCTTCTCTCCTCGGGACCGTAGCCCTCCCAGTCAATAAGGTACTGGAGACCCGGCCCGACGACGACAATCCAGGATGCTCCGGACCTTGTATGTCTCCCCATTCTCGATGATGCTGGGGGCGGGAGGGGGCTCAGGAGCAGAACACAAGGGATGAGTGACCACCGGTTTGATGCGTGAAACATGGAATGTGGGGTGTATCTTACTCATGGTAGCGGGAAGCCGAAGTCTGACTGCAGAGGGGCTGATAACCTTGATAATGGTGAATGGACCAATGTAGCGAGGAGCCAACTTACGCATGCCCCCTTCAGTGGGATGTCCTTGGCAGCCAGCCACACACGCCCCCACGAGATAAACTGGAGCCGGAGAACGCCTCCTGTCCGCCCGTTCCTTCATCCGAGCAGCCGCTTTCAAAAGATTGGAGCGTGTAATGCTCCAGGTCCTTCTGCATCTGCGGATGAAGGCCTCAGCAGACGGAACCCCCACCTCCTTCTCTTGACTTGGGAACAGAGGAGGTTGGTACCCCAAACAGCACTCGAAGGGGGATAACTTGGATGAGGCGGAGGTGTGACTGTTGATGGCGTACTCGGCCCACGGCAACTGCTGGCTCCAGGAAGCTGGGTTCTTGGCACACATGCACCTAAGGACAGTCTCAAGAGATTGATTAGCCCGCTCGGTCTGGCCATTGGATTGGGGGTGAAAACCGGAGGATAAACTTACAGATGTACCTAGGAGAGTGCAAAAGGCTTTCCAAAAGCTAGCAGAGAATTGGGGACCATGGGTCTGAGACGATGTCAGAGGGATGCCATGTAATCTGACTACGTGTTGAATGAGTAGTGTGGCTGTTTCCTGGGCAGAAGGTAACTTGATGAGGGGAACAAAGTGTACGGCCTTAGAGAACCGGTCAACGATGGAAAGAATGGTAGTGTGGTGGTTGGAAGTGGGTAAACCTGTTATGAAATCTAGTGCTATATGTGACCAGGGACGACTGGGAGTGGGTAGTGGTTGCAGGAGACCTTGTGGCGGTTGGTGATCTACCTTGGCTTGGGCGCAGACCGAGCAGGCTGAGACGTAGTCCTGAATGTCTCTTCTTAAATCTGGCCACCAGAACTTGCATGCAGGATGAAGTCATATGTGCGGCTTCTCCCGGGTGGCAGGAGAGGTTGGAGGCGTGTCCCCACTCAAGGACCTGAGGTCGTGCACTGGCGGGTACGTAAAGGCATCCATTAGGACATTCACTTGGCGCCAGAGAACCCTCCTGGGCACGCCTCACACACTCCTCAATCTCGAGGTCCACCGCATTAATGAAAATGTTGGCTGGGAGGATAGTGTCAGGAGCTGGATCCTCCCGGTGGATCAAATCTTCTGGACAGAGCATCAGGTTTGACATTCTTGGAACCCGGGCGATATGCCAGATGGAAGTCGAATCTGGAAAAAAACATGGCCCACCTGGCCTGGCGAGGATTTAACCGCTTGGCCGTCCGTAAGTATTCCAGATTCTTGTGATCTGTCCACACCAGGAAAGGGACCCGGGCCCCCTCCAGCCATTGCCTCCATTCGTCTAAGGCCAGCTTGACTGCCAAGAGCTCGCGATTGCCTATGTCGTAGTTCTGTTCTGAAGGGGTTAGGCGATGGGAAAAGAACGCACAGGGGTGCACCTTTCCATCCTGTGATGATCTCTGGGACAGGACGGCCCCCCACCCCAATGCCAGAAGCATCGACCTCCACGATGAACTGTGCCTCCGGGTCGGGGTGAACAAGGATAGGCGCAGTGGTAAATAATTTCTTCAAGTGCTGGAATGCAGTCTCGGCTTCCCTGTCCCAGGAATACTTGGCCTTAGTGGAAGTCAGGGCGGTGAGAGGAGCGGCAACTGTGCTGTAGTCTCTGATGAATCTCCGATAGAAATTGGCAAATCCCAGGAAGCGCTGCAATGACTTACGGTCTTCTGGCCGGGGCCATTCAGTGACAGCCTCGACCTTGGAAGGATCCATGCCAATGCTTCCCGCTGAAATCTTGAACCCCAAAAAGGTGGTGCTGGTGCATGAAAACTCACACTTCTCGGCCTTGACGAACAATCGATTCTCCAGCAATCGTTTAAGAACCTGCCGCACATGCTCTGTGTGTTGTTCTGGGGAACGGGAGAAAATCAAAATGTCATCCAGGTAGACGAAGACAAACTTGTTAATCATGTCTCTTAACACATCATTCACCATCCCCTGGAAGACTGCGGGGCATTAGTTAGGCGAAGGGCATCACCAGGTACTCCCAGTGACCTGTGGGAGTGTTAAAGGCTGTCTTCCACTCATCTCCCTCTCTTATGCGTATTAGGTGGTAGGCATTTCGTAAGTCCAACTTGGTAAAATGGTGGCTCCTGGAGAAGCTCGAATGCAGTGGACATGAGCGGAAGGGGATAACGGTTCTTGACAGTGATATCATTGAGACCGCGGTAGTCAATACAAGGGCGGGGGAACCGTCCTTCTTGTTCCTGAAAAAAATCCGCCCCAGCTGGCGATGAGGATGGGCGGATGATACCTGCAGCCAGGGACTCGCTAAGGTATTTCTCCATAGCTTCAGTCTCGGGAAGGGACAGGAGAACAGCCTGCCTCGAGGGGCGTCGCCCCTGGCTTCAGGTCAATGGGGCAATCATACGGGCGATGGGGTGGCAGGCAAGTGGCACGCGCCTTACTGAAGACTTCTTTTAAGTCCAGATACTCGGGGGGGACCTCCTCCAGGTTGGGAATTGGCTCCGTCTGTGCGACTGGAACTGGTGTGTGGGCTTGGCGAAGACATGTCTGGGAGCAGGCAGGGCTCCAGCCCATGATTTCATGCCTTTCCCAGTCTATGACTGGGTTATGGGTGGTCATCCATGGGTGGCCAAGGATGACAGGTGAACAGTTCCTGGTGGTTACCTGAGACTAGCATCTTTAGGGGAGCTGTAGCATGGGTGATGCGGCCGATCCTCCGGCCATCCAGAGAGACCGCCACTCGAGGTTGAGAAAGCACCACCCAGGGAATGCCCCAGCGCTTAGCCGCCCTCAAGTCCAGGAAACTTTCCTCTGCTCCTGAGTCCACTAGTGCCCTAGTTCCCTTAGAGCCCCCATTCCACTCTAAGGTCACTGGTAGGCTGGTGCGCTTCTTGAGGAGGATTCCAATGACATTGCGCCCAGGTGCTCCTCTCCTCACTCGTGGGCGTTGCCTTTTACTGGGCACCTGATCTTGGCTGACGGTGTGGGCTCGGGCGGGCCTGGCGCCCGTGTTCCTCTAGGCGTGAACCTACACGGATAGCCAGTTCTATAACCCGATTCAAATCATCAGGAGGTCGCGGGTCAGTAACTCGTCCTTGATGCCTTCAGCGAGACCGTGGAGGAACGCATCATACAGGGCCCGTTCTCCCCAGCCGCTGTCGGTGGCAAGCGTCTGGAACTCGATGGAGTAGTCCGAAACTGACCTGCGTCCCTGACGTAGCTGAAGCAGCCCTCTTCCTGCCTCTTGGCCGTGCTTGGACCGATCAAAAACTCTCTTCATCTCCTCGGCCAGCGAGTAGAGTTCTGGACGCATGGTAAGTCCGCCTCCCAGGCCGCTGTAGCCACTGTTTGGCCCTCCCGGTAAGCTGGGTGATGATGTAGGCGACCAGGATTGCTCGTGAGAAAAGTGGCTGGTTGTAAGCTGAAGATAAGCTTACACTGGGTTAGGAAGGCCCGGCAGGACCCAGGCTCACCGTCGTGTTTCTCTGGTGGTGGAAGGCGTGGTTCGTGTGTCGTCAAAGGAAGCGGCGGAGCTGGGAGCAGGGGAGCGATGATGGATGAAGAGGGGGTGAGCTGGTCGCCTCTGGCGGTGGCAGCCAAGTCAGCCATGCTGTGGGTCAGCGCCACGCAGATGTTGCGAGAGGGCCAGGAGTTCTCGCTGTTGCGCCTCCAGCCTGGCGTCCGCCTATCCACTGCCGCTTGTAGCTGCGCACTGCCTGCTGGTTCCATCTGTGATGATCAGTACAGGAACCAGTCGCAAGACAGTGTGTGCTGACAATGATCTTTATTAGCGACAATCCAAAATCCATAAATCAATAATCCGTATCACAAGTCCGTAAACAGGGTCAGAACCAGAGCAGCAAAACCAGAGGCGTAGTCAAAACAGTCCGAGTCAGAAAAACCAGGGCAACAACAAACAAATCCAAGGGGCTAGAGCAAGAGGCGGTGGTCAGGCAAAACTGGGTCTCTGAAAAACAGATCAGGCGAAGCGTACAGGGATCTCGGCTTGGGCATGAAATGGTCACGATTCGACACCAGGGAAGTGTGAAGCAGGGTTTAAATACACTGGGGAGTGATGAGCAAACGAGACACAGGTGCAAGGAATTAGTCAGGTGATTAACCAAAAGCGGGGGAAAGAACACCAGGGGGAGTCCTAACAGAAAACACCAGGAGAGGGCACAGACAAAAACCATTCACCGAAAGGACATGGATCATAACAGTATTTCAACTCATTACACTGCGCTACATTTATATCTACATATAAATTAAAAAAACAGGAACAATAAAAATAGAAAAAACCCCATCTCATTCTAAATGAAGCTGATTCCTATTTTAGCTGAGCATCTACCAGGGGATTATGCTTTACAATTTCATGCTGTACACTAAGCAGCCCCAATGTGAAAACCACCTGCCTAATATAGTGACAGCCCCCCTCATCAAAACTCTGACCCATTGAGGCATGGAAATGGTCTCCAAACTTGTTTATCCAGCACATTACACAGATCCTGGATCAGATCGAGATCTGAGGAATTTGGAGGGCAGGCCAACACCTTCAAGTCTTTGCTTCACGTACTTCAAACCATCCCTGAAAATTTTTTAAAGTGTCACACTATTCTGCTGAAAGTCTGTAACAATGTTTAGGTGGGTGCTACATGTCAAAGTAACATCCACATGAATTCAGGACTCAAGGTTTCCCTAGCAGAGCATTGTCCTGAGTAT
>JAFBJZ010000393.1:0-18314 GCA_016785225.1 Psettodes erumei | reverse complement strand
ATTAAATGTTTATTTACCTTATTAAATGAGAGGGTTCGCTCTTCACTGAGTCTCCTTTACTTGTCTTTTCTGTCTGCAGGTCTTTGTCCCTCTTCTCCTCAAGGTCTTTCTTGTTTTTCTCACCAAAAGACAAATAGAAAACAAGAAAATGTAACAGTTAAAAAGTTCAACACCACAACAATTGTTCATCTGCATAGGAAGTCTGACATTGACTTAGATTAAATGTTTATTTACTGTTGTGGAGTTTATATTAAGGACTGTATAGGACTGGATGGGATCACTTGTGGCCGCTGGGGGGCATCAGTTAAAATGCACGAGTAGAGATGTTCTTCCTTTTATTCCTTTATTATCGTTGTGTATGTGTGTATATCTGTGTGTGTGTGTGTGTGTGTGTGTGTGTGTGTGTGTGTGTGTGTGTGTGTGTGTGTGTGTGTGTGTGTGTGTGGTTCTGTAACAGAAAATAACAAAAACAGTAATCAGAACAGCACGTAATTTACCTGTATACTATGCTACCAGTAGTGGTAAATAACTAATGAAATAATAACTAACCATCCTCTTGATTTAACAACCAATAGTAAACATTATCATATATACATCATAGGAAAATACGCATGTGAGAACTGCGCAATCGCTAGTTTAAACGCGCTAATTAGTTAGCCGGATTATCAACATAGGGATAGATTATCATGAACAGTATGAAATGATTCAACAACCATAAACATTACACTCACTGGTATAAGAATGCACATGTATAGCTCCTGACTGGAATAACAACAATAATGATAGTCCAGTAAAAGTCTCTCTTTCCCTGGTCGTACGCTTCCCCCGATCCCTCAGTCTACTCTGCCACGACTTCTTTCCGACAGCAGGGGGCGCATATCTTGAAATTCAATCTCCCATTTACTCCCTCCAAAGCTGTCCTTCAGCACATTTACCGTATTAAATGAGAAACTTCACTCTTCACAGAGTCTCTTTTGCTTGTCTTTTCTGTCTGCAGGTCTTTGTCTTTCTCCTCAACGTGTTTCCTCTCTTTTCTCTAAAAGTCAAATAGCAGACATTGGGAGACAACTGTTAAAGACAATGGAGATACCGCAGGTAACAAGTGAGACTCTGTGCCCACTGGTTGAGTCCGTGTTCAACCGAATCACACCACAGCAGTTCGAGCTGTTGAAGTCAGGTGGACCAGACGACCAGACTTTAGTGCTGCTCACCGAAATGCTGCAACAGATGATTTCCATGTTAACAGTGATTCTGTTGAAGGCTCACAGTCACCATGAGACGGTGACGGAGAAGATGGTTCAGACAAGCCTGGGTGACACCGTCAGTCAGAGCTTTAAGGAGGCTCTGGGTGTTCAGGACGACGCCTCTTGTGACAGCTCTGAACAGCTCATCGACTTGATGGTGAAGGAAGTGACCGAGTGTGTCAGTTCAAGTTCGGGCTCCCCGGTGTCTCTCCTGATGCGCGGCACCCCACCCAACAAACTGAACGAAATGATTGGTCATGCCAGCACAATGCTGAGGAATTTCGGGACCAAGGTGAAGAAATCCTTGTGTCCAGGGCCGAGAAGACAACGGAAGAAGGACGCCACAGCAGCTCTCTTCGCAGAAAGTCCCGAGGAGTTTTCATCAGACAGCAGCGCCAGCAACGTCAGCAGCGTAAGCGAAGACATCCAGAGGATAATAAAAGAGGCGTGTGAAACCATCGAGCCGCTTCTGGATGAAGTGCCAGACAACGAGTACATGCTGCTGCAATCGGAGTCTTCTCAGGACATCCAGATCGCCGCGGATTCCATCGCTCAGACAATGGTTGACACCAGAATGAGCCCAGAACACAGTAAGTCTGAAACCGAACAGGGCATGTGCGGATATTCGCCATCCCTGCGCAGCAGCTTTGCGTTTTACTTAGGATACACAGTCAACGACTTTATCGACTAGCGTTGCTAAGAGAAACACTCGACAACCATCTTCTCTGTTGGCTGGCACGACACACACTCCTAACTCAGCCGTTTATTTTAACCATTTAAATACATGGTGGTGTGCATGGGCACCTGCATGGGCACCTGCATGGGCACCTGCATGGACACTGATGTCATTACGTCATAGACACCTGATTGGATGCTGATTAACATGGCTTTGCCCTAATAACAAATATGCTTAACACTCCCACTCAAAGACATGTTTACAGCTCTCTTCTGTTCAGTGGAAAACAAAAACAAAATATACATAACCCATTTGTACTGTACTCAGTTACAGCATAAACCATAAAACAAAATATTTCACATACTGGCAGTTCTGAAAACATAAATAAAGAAAAATACATCTTCCACTTCATTTTCTCATTACATTCATTTTATCTGCCAGCTTCCATCACTCTCCAAACAAATAACTTATGAATTTCTCCAATTTGACCTTTGACACTGGTTTGGTAAGTACATCAGCTACCATGTCTGCAGTAGGACAGTAAATAACATTAGTTTTCCCCTCTGTGTGTGCAGACCGTACAAAATGATATTTTATATCCACATGCTTGCTTCTCTCTGTCTGCACACTGGGTTCTTAGATAACGCTATCGCCCCTGGTTGTCCTCATAGATTTTGACTGGTAAATGCTGATTACTACCATCCATTCCTTTCAGTAGTTGTACTAGGTACATGCTCTCCTGAGTAGTGGCTGCTAGAGCCATGTACTCTGCTTCACAGCTAGATAGCGCAACTGTTGGTTGCTTCCTGCTCTTCCACGATATTACTGCACCAGTTTCAGTTAAGCTGAAACAATATCCAGTGGTGCTTCTCCTGTCATTTTTGTCAGCTGCCCAGTCAGCATCACTATACCCCTCAAGCTGTAGGCTTTTCTCACATTTTCAGTAGTGTAATTCCTGATCCATAGTACCCTTTAAGTATCTCAGTAAGTGTTTTGTGGCAGTCCAATGCTGCTGCTTTGGTTCTGCCAGATGTTGTGATAGTTTACTGACTATCCAGCTCAAGTCGGGTCTGGTACATGTCATAATGTATATCAAGCTACCCACTATCTCTCTGTAGCCTGTTGGGTCAGTACACATCACCATTAGTGTCAAAATGTAACTTCTGCTCAGATGGGGTGGTTCTGGGTTTGCATTCAGACATTCCAAATCTGGCTAACATTTTCTCAATGTGTCTCTTTTGTGTCATTTTGATTTCTCCATCACTGTGGCTAAAATCAATACCCAAGAAGTGTTTAAGTGGACCCATATCCTTCATCTTAAACCTTCTCTTCAGCATTTCTTTCACATCTCTCACTATGTCGTTGTTACTCGCTGCTATGATTAAATCATCAACCCACACTAACAGTATGACTTTCTCATTTCCAGATTGTCTGGTGTAGACACAGTGGTCAGCATCATTTCGAACAAAACCATTCTCTGTAAGGTGATCATGCAGTAACATATTCCAGTTACGACCAGACTGTTTTAACCCATACAATGACTTGTTGAGTTTACACACAAGGTGTTCACCTGTTTTTGACTTTACCTGAAAACCTTCGGGTTGCTCCATATATACCTCACAGTCCATGGGAGCATGCAAGTAAGCAGTCTTTACATCCATTTGGTGAAGGACAAGGTTCTCCTGCACGGCTACCTGCATCAATGCTCGGACAGAGGTCATATTGGCAGTGGGTGAAAATGTCTCTTTATAGTCAATCCCTTCCACTTGACCGTACCCCTTTGCCACATATCTGGCTTTACAAGTCTCAGATCCATCTGGGCCTTCTTTCACTGCATATACCCAGCGACCTCCCCCACTGCTTGTTTGCCCCGTGGCAGTGGTGTCAGAGTGAAAGTCTCATTCTCAGTTAAGGATTGTATCTCATCTTTCATTGCATCACCCCACAATTTTGCTTTCTCTGAATTCATTGCTTCGCTAAATGTTTTAGGTACACCATAGGTCACTCTGTAGAAATAATCCACATTTTCTGTTTCATCATCACACTCTGCTTTACACTGGTACTCTTTCAGGTATTCTGGAGCCTTTCTCTCCCTCAAAGGATATCTCGGTTCTACCTGCTCTTTCTCTGTGCCCATCAGCCTGTGGTGGGCTTGCCTCAGTCGTCTCTGCACTTGGCTCTACATTAGTCTCTTCAGACTGTCCCTGACCCTGGCTCATTACCTTTGGTGTTGCCTCTTCATAGCTCTCTGTGTCATCCTCCATGTCATAATTGGTCTGTGTCTGTCTATCTGCACTGCCTTTAGTGATTGTTTTCACTAGCCTATGTTTTAGGACTTTCCCTGTCTCTGGATAATAGATGTTGTAAGCTGGGCTATACTTATCATAGCCGACAAAAAAATCCCTTTGTCACACCTAGCATCCAGCTTCTTTTTGTCCTGCTTATATGTGTAGCAATCAGATCCAAATACCTTCATGTTAGACAGGTTGGGTGTTTTTCCTGTGAAAACATAGTAAGGTGTCTGCTCTAGACGCTTACTGTAACACCTGTTGCGAATCTGAGCTGCTGTTTGCACTGCATATGTCCACAAATGCTTTGGGAGGTTACTCTCCAACAGCATGCATCGTGCCATCTCTCAATAAAGTTCTCCATCCCCTTTCGGCAGTTCTGTTCTGATGAGGTGAGTAGGGTGCACTGGTCTCGTGCCTTATCCCATTACTCCTAAGTAATGACTGGAATTCCTGCCCGGTAAACTCTGTACCGTTGTCAGACCTTATAGACTTAATCTTCCCATAGGGTGCTACATCTGCTATGAATTTTTCTGTGGCTTGGGCTGCATAGCTTTTTGCCTTCAGAAAGTAGGGAAAAATCATCCCGCTGTGATCATCAGTAAATGCAATTGCATACCTGTAGCCATCTTTATCTGCTGGTTCTATGGGGCCACACAAGTCTGTGTGCACTAGCTCAAGTATCGATGTAGCTTTTGCATCTGCCTGTCTGTTTCTGCTTTGTGTGAATTTTCCCTGCGTGCATATTTCACAGTTTTGGTTTGACTTATCATTTTTGCCCTTAATAGACATCCCTTCAACCACATTCTCTAATTTTGCAATGTCATCAAAATTACAATGCCCTAGTATTCTGTGCCACGTTTGCATATCATGACAACCATACACTTCATCAACGTTTTCACTCTCAACAGTGCTAAGGTAATACAGCCTACCATACACATCCATTTTGAATTTTGTACCGTCCCTGTTCACCAGCCAGTCGTCGCCGTCCTTAAAGCGGATCTCTGCACCGTTTGCTGTCGCTGCCTTGACAGAAAAGATGTTCTGTGGGAACGATGGGATGTAGAGTGCCTGCTTGAGTCTCGTTCTCACTCGTCGCCCCTCGCTGTCCAGCAAGTAGACCTCGGCGTCTCCCCTCATCTTCGCCATTCCGCTCACCTTGGTTCCGTCGGCCAGCTCGATCATGTGATCCTCGGGTCTGAAGCTCTTGTCCACCGTTTTGAACTTGGTGCTGTCGTTGATCATGTGCGATGTGGCTCCACAATCCACCATGAGCCCTTTCTGGTTTTCTCCTTGCACTTGACAGTCACTCATCTTAAAGAAAAATGACGACGACTGTGAATCTGTCATGAAACGAAGAAGGTGACCTTCCACATGTCAGTCTCTGCACGCACACCAACAAACATCATTTTTAGAAAGCAGTTCAGATGCAGCCAACGACGGATGTTTCAAACAGTGTTCAACATTTGAAACAAGCAGACAAGGAATTTGAAGGATATTTAAATCCTGTTTCATTCACACGTCACATGTCAAAACAGAGTTTGTTTGGAATTGTTTTTAGGTCAGAAGTGTAATTTTTTAATTCAGGCTATATTTTGCCTGATCGTGTCATGACCAATGTGACTAATGTTCTGCTGTTTGTGTTGTGTTCTTTCTTTTTTTTTTCATCTGTTCATCAAACTGCCACATTTCCTTCAAGTATACATGATCAACTTGAGGAACCGTCCGCTGAGCACATCAGCCGTGGAGTCCATGCACGTGACCGTGCTCAGCCTGTACCACAACCTGGTCACAGGTTCCAAGGACTTCCCTATTATCACAGCGGGAGGCAGTTTCCAACGGTTTCAGATGGAAACACTCGTTCCTGATGTCAGGCAGAGCCAGAGGGAGAACACCGGCCCGTCCCCTGTAACGAGCGCACCGGGTATGATGGTGCCACCTGCCGGCTCCAGCTCTCGTCCTTTCTTCTTCACTCCGGTTCATCCTGAGAAGGCGAGTTTTCCAAGCGCTGAAGGCGGACCGCAGGAACTGTGTCCGCCGCATGACGCTTGAAGGAAGAACGTTCACCAGGGTCATCTCCATTGTGTACGAGACTGAGACCAGCGAGATGTTCAACTGCTGGAGAGTGACAGACTACAGTGAAGACGGAGACCTCCTCACGTCAGTCTACTGTCGGTTCAGCGCCAACATGCAGCTGGTCGCAGATAGTCAGAAGAGAAAGGACAGAGAGGGAGGAAGCAGCGACGACAGCCTGTCTCCTCCAAAGAAGCGCTTGAGAGTGTGATAGGACGGTCCAACAGTCCACCACTTCTCCTGCTTTGTGCCACTGCAGAGTGAGGATGTTGACACCTGAGGGCGAGCCTGTGCGTCTGGCCAGGCTGGAGACCACCACGGTAGCATCTTGCACCTGCATGAAGAATATGGTTGTGTGACAAGGTCAAGGCGCACAGCTCAGTGTTTTTGTTGTGCAGTGCACCTTCCTTTATTGTCAAGGATCAAAACCTGGAGCAGCAAGACTTGGAACGGCAACCTCACCAAGAAGGGAAAAACTGGTAAGTAGCCCTCAAACAAATATCTAAAGATGAAAAATACTGTATTTGAACTTCATTTTCTTACATATACTCTGATTGTAAAATGAGAATTTTTCAAAATCTCTTTTTATTGAGAATCATATTCATATGTCACAGCATTCCAGCTTGTCTTATACATGTTTCTTTTTCTTGCTGTTAAACACAAAATTGAATTCCTTTCTTGGGGGATCAAACAAACACCTGGCATTATATCATCTGTCCAGTAAAATTAAAATTTTAATTTGAAATTTGAAATTTCCAGTGTTTACATCTTCTTCTGTAACTTCTGTACTCACGGCTCTGTTCTGTTCTTCTGACACTTTCTGATCTTAAACATATATTTTATGTTATTATTAGACTTCTTATGCAGATGAACAGTTCTTGTGGTGTTGAAGTTATTAACTGTTACTGTTTCTTGTCTCCTATTTGTCTTTTAGAGAAAAGTCTGGAAACACCTTGAGGAGAAAGACAAAGACCTGAAGAAAGAAAGGACAAGTAAAGGAGACTCAGTGAAGAGTGAACCCTGTCCTTTAGTAAGGTAAATAATCATTTCATTCATTTCATCATCAACAGACTTCCTATGCTGATTAAAAGTTCCTGTGCTGTTGAAGTTATTAACTCTTACTTTTTCTTGTCTTCTATTTGTCTTCTAGAGAAAAGAGAGAGTCTTCTAGAGAAAAAGAGAAACACCTTGAGGAGAAAACACAAAGGCCACAAGACAAGTAAATGAGACTCAGTGAAGAGTGAACCCTCTCATTTAATCAGGTAAAAATCATCTAATTCATGTCATCATCAGATTTCTTATGCAGATGAACAATTGTTGTTGTGCTCAAGTTATTAACTCATACTTGTCTTCTGTTTGTCTTTTCTGAAAAAAAAACAGGAAAGAACTTGAGGAGGACAGAGAAGAAACACCTTGAGGAGAAAGACAAAGACCTCAAGACAGAAAGGACAAGTAGTGAAGAGTCAACCCTCTCATTTAATAAGGTAAATAATTATTTAATTAATTACATCATCAGACTTCCTTTGATTAAGAGTTCTTGTGGTGTTGAAGTTATTAACTCTTACTTTTGACTGTCTTCTATTTGTCTTTTCTTCTAGTGAAAAAAGGAAAGACCTTGAGGAGAAGAGGGACAAGATCCACAGACAGAAAAAGACAAGCAAAAGAGACTCCGTAAAGAGTGAAGCTTCTCATTTAATAAGGTAAATAAACATTTAATTCATGTCATTATCAGACTTCGTATGTAGATGAACAATTCTTGTGGTGTTGAAGTTATTAACTCCTATTTTTTTTGTCTGCTATTTGTCTTTTAGAGAAAGAGAGAGAAAGACAGACAGAGGAGAAAAGACAAAGACCTGAAGACAGAAAAGACAAGAAAAGAAAAGAAAGGAAACTCTGTGAAGAGTGAAGTTTCTCATTTAATACAGGTAAATAAACATTTAATCTAAGTCATGTCAGACTTCCTATGCAGATGAACAATTGTTGTGGTGTTAAACTTTTAACTTAACATTTAATTACTTGTCTTCTTATTTACTTTTGGTAAATTAAAATTACAGAGAAAAGACCTTGAGGAGAACAGGAGACAAAGACTATGACAGAAACAACAATTGTTCAGTAGAGTGTTTCTTTAGTAAATAAACATTTAATCTAAGTTAATTATCAGACTTCCTATGCAGATGAACAATTGTTGTGGTGTTTAAGTTATTAACTCTTACTTTTCTTGTCTGTCTGATTTGTTTTTGTTGTTAGAAAAGAGAGAAACAGGTAAATAAACATTTAATCTAAGTTAATGTCAGACTTCCTATGTCGATGAACAATTGTTGTGGTGTTAAAGTTATTAACTCTTACTTTGACTTGTCTCTTATTTGTCTTTTAGTGAGAAAAGAAGGAAGACCTTGATGAGAAGAGGGACAAAGATCTGCAGACAGAAAGGACAAGTAAAGGAGACTTCATGAAGAGTGAACCCTCTCATTTAATAAGGTAAATAATCATTTAATTAATGACATCATATATGCAGATGAACTATTCTTGTATATGCAGATGAACTATTCTTGTGTTGAAGTTATTAACTCTTACTTATATTTGGCTCCAATTTGTCTTTTAGAAAAAGGAGAGGAAAAAAACTCGAGAGTAAAAGACAAAGAACTCAAGACAGAAAAGACAAAGGAGACTGTGAAGAGTGAACCCTCTCATTTAATAAGGTAAATAATCACTCAATCTATGTTATTGTCAGACTTCTTATGCAGATCAACAGTCCTTATGGTGCTGAAGTTATCAACTCTTACCTTTCATTGTCTCCTATTTGTTTTCTACAGAAAAGATGGGAATGACCTCAAGGAGAAAGAAATGGCCTTAAGAAAGAAAAGTAAAGAAGATTCCTGACTAACATTTACAATATCTCAGCCTATTTTTTTTTGGTTCTTGTCTTGTCTTGAGTCCCCAAACTTTATGGAAGTACACAATACTAAAGTGCTGGAGAAGCTCTCCTTTAAACTAAAGTAAACAAAATTCGTATTATTCCTAAAAAAAAAAAAAAAAAAAAAAAAAACAGGAAAAAAAAAAAAGAAAATCCTGCCATGCAAAATCCAAAGATTGCAAATTCATCAGGAAACCACTGATCACTCTGCCAAGCCAAGAACTTTGTTTTTGTGTGTTTGCAGGATTATGGGAAAGAAATGAGAGATTTTCATGAATAGTTTTTTTTTCAGAGATGGCCCTTAATTAGATACCATTAAATTTTGGGGGGACATTTCTGAAGGTTTCTTAACTCTTGTCAACTCGGACAAATGTTCACATTTTGAGTCATGACTCCATCAATGCACAAAGTCTAAAGATCTTTGAGTTAATGGTTACATGGTAAGATTCAGAACAATCAAACCACAACTGTAACATGTGCAATGAAGATATTCAAACAATATATGTGTAGTAGGCCTGTGTTACTCATGCTTTTCTGAGTAACTTTCACCAATTAATAAGTAGAAGGCAGGGCTCTCAACTCCTTCAAAGGAACAACACCAAGCCACTGGTTCAGGTATGTGGATGACACACGAGTCAAAAGCAAAACCCAAGAGGTACAAGCTTTCACCAAACACATCAACTCAGTGGACAGATACATCAGCAGCAGAGAAGATGTTAAAGATGATGAGTTTGTCCAGATGAAGGACAGGAGCGTCCACATTGGGGTATACAAGAAACCCACACACAGATCAATACTTGCTTTTTGACTCACACCACCCACTGCAACACAAACTTGGTGTTATCAGAACCCTGCAACACAGAGCTGACAATGCACCCACCAGCTCGCAGGCCCAAGAGGAAGAACAGAAACACTTGAGGGATGCCCTCAAACCCTGTGGTTATCCCAGCTGGACCTTTGTAAAAACAGGAGCGGCCTCAAGAAGAAACAGCAGTAAAGTGGGAGAGGAAGAAAAGCCGAATAGACGCAGAAACATAGTAATCCTGTATGTAACTGGGGTATCGGAAAAACTCAGGAGGATCTTTTACAAACACTGCATCCCTGTGTATTTCAAACAACACACTCAGACAAAGACTGTCCATCCCAAATGTTGTAAATTCCCTATTATTACTGTTTAGTGCAGGAACCGTTCAGTATTGAATTTAGTGTTTTACATCAAGTGTTTTACATCAAGCACCTTGTTGGGCAGCTAAGGGGTCCTCAGGAATGGACGTTCAGCCTTTCGCTGCATTTGTTGATGCCTGTCTATGTTTGTGATAAAGTGGATTATGATGATCCGTTAACGATCGCTAATTAGTTCTTTAATATGCAAATTAAGCGACGCTATTTCGGCGCTATTATGAGACAAAGTTCACTGTTTAGCGATCTACGTTTGATGTTTAGTGTAATAAATGACTTGCTTATTCTTACTTAAGACAAAGCTCCATTTAAGTTAGCATGTGCTCATTATGCTAGCACACGCACATTTGCTTTGTATTGTGTTGATGTCAGATACCAGATAGAGTCATGTCAGACAAACTGTTAGCACCACAAGCAGTTGGTAAACTGGAGTGTGTTTCAACATTAAAAAAACCACAAACGGCTCTACTGTGTCTGGCCTGTCTGGCCTCTGATCTCTGATCAGAGTCTGTGTGGCTGAGGTGTTCTGGCGAATCCCCCTAAAACAACATAAAGTCAGCTCTCCGCAATACCGAACACCACGCATCATAAAAGCAATCTGGTCTATGCAGTCCAATGCAGTGAGGAATGCAAGGACCTCTACATCAGAGAAACCAAACAACCACTCAACAGGTGTATGGCCCAGCACAGAAGAGCAAACTCCTCAGGCCTCGACTCACTGTCTACTTGCACCTCAAGGAGAAAGCCCACTCCTTTGAGGACACCAATGTTCATATTTTGGACAGAGAAGACAGATGGTTCGAAAGAGGTGTAAAGGAAGCCATCTATGTTCAACTGGAAAAACCATCTCAACAGAGGAGGAGGTCTTTGACACCACCTATCTCCTACCACTGTCCTCTCTCACTTCCCACACTTTCCCAGGAAATTCAACATCTGTTCACAAATGGCCTCATGTGACTCCAACGATTCTGTCATCACAACACAATAGAGCACTAACAAAAGTCGAAACTACCATCCCCAACGACAGTCACTCCTACAACAACTGTTGTTGTGTCGACTATCACTCAAAAGACTGTCATTGCACACTCATGATGCTATGACATCATTGGCCTTGTGACAGTCCCCCACAGAGGTTAAATACCCTGGATCTCCTCACCAGTTTATCAGACGAGCTCACCCTCGTCAGACCAGCACGACCTGATGAAGCCTTTGATGATGAGAGGTGAAACATTTTCTAAGACCTATAACCAAGTCCAGTTGATTTCGATTAACATTTCCTTGAGATAAACATGTCCTGGGCAAATGAGAATATTCACAGCCTTTTGTGGAGATTCTTCTTGTGAGAGGACAATCATTAAATCCCCTTAAATATCTCTATGGAAGGATGAGTTTTTTTCAATCAATTGCGAAAAAAGTTATAAAGTGTATTTTTGACTGATAAAAGCTTGGGGCTCAGATATGAGGCTTTCAGTAAAAGTTACACTTTTGTGAGACTTTTTGAACATCTACTGTAAAAAAATATCAGATTTCTGTGCCAGCTGACTGATCTCGCTGAGGCTCAGGAGGTAGAGCTGCTTCCACCACCACCCGCCATGTCCAAGAGTTCACTGTTCACTGTGTGATGCAACAAATAAAGTGTCAGGGAGCTCAAACTGCAGCACAGTTTGTCACGAAGGTGTTTCAATGACACTTCTTGTGTGCGTGTGTGTGTGTGTGTGTGTGTAGTCATCCTTCCAGGTCCTGCATGAGGGAAGTCCTGGAAGAAATCGACAAAGTCTGTTACTACAGCTTCCTAATGAGCCTGGCTAAACATGAGACCATCAATGAAACCATCGGTCAGTTCAGCATCACACAGTACCCCCCCCCCCTCTGAGTGCCTTGAGGGAGTTTCTGCCAATTTAGCACAAACCTCCACTTTGGACTCAAGGATGAGCTGCTTAGAAATTGGTTGGTCAAAGTTCAAAGGTCAATGTGAGCTCTGTTTTTTTTCATAACTCAATAATTCATAATTCAGTAATTATGACAAAACTGAACACAAATGTCTGATAGGATAAAATAATGAAGTTCAAAGGTCAAAGGTCAAAATACTTCAACCAGTCCGTCTGACACCAACAGTCACACCACAATGAAAGTCACTGAGATCTGATGAACTGGAGCTGCTGACCTGCACCTGCAGGACTTTATACACAGCACATGGTGACGATAGTTTTGCTGAACATTTCAGATCAGCAAAGATCCTGGTTCTAATGAGGCCACACAGAGATGTGTTAAGATCAGAACCAGAAGCCCGACACTTTCCAAACTGACAGAGGAGGGAGCGTTATGAGTCAAAGATACAGCAGGGGGTTAGTTTTTGTAGTTTGGCTCAGTCATGGAGGCAGCCATCGTACTTTAAAACCTTAAGTGCCCAGTTAACACAGTTTACATCAACACTTCTATTCCTTCTTGGAGAAGGTTCAGAGCAGCAACACATGGAGGATGATGTTTTCTATGATGTCCTTTGCAAGCCCACAATGTCAGTCACTACTGCACAAACATACTGTGCTCTTTTTTTTTTTTTTACTTTTCTTTCACTACACTTTCACTTTTTTTTTTTATTTTCTTCAAGTATTTTACTATTCACACTGTAGGATATTGTCAAATGGCAACCCAATAAGACCATACAAATCCTTTGTCTTTAGTTAGCATGTTTACACATGTAGCAGACACAGAGCAGTTCTGTTTGTCTCCTCTGGATGAATGTTATTTCAGTCTTCATTCTCATTAATAGAACTTTCCTCCTTGTGTCTGCAGGAGTGTTACCTGGCAAGGCGGAGTTACTCCTGGACCCAGAGATGGACCAGGAGCTGGACAAACTGTAAGAGCGTGTGTATACACACACACACACACACACACACACACACACACACACACACACACACACACACACATGTATCAGGCAGGTACCTACAATACACACACACACTCCAGCTCACTAAACCCAGCCACTGGGGATGCACATGCCAGTGCAATCCCACTGCTGCTCCTGAGCCTGGAGGAATGGGAGGGTTGTGTGTGGAAGGGCATCTGGCTTAAACAACCTATGCCAAATCACATAAGTGGATGGTGATTGAGTGTGGCGACTGCGAACAACAACAGACAATACAATGACAAACTTCCTGGATCCCCTTTTTTTTTTTTCCCTTTCCGTCCAGTATCGCCCAGATCTCAGTGAGTCCTGGCAGCAACAGCAGTGGCAGCGCAGTGGGGGGGGGAAGGAGCTGCTGAGAAGGCCTCCCCAAGGAGGAACATCCACCACCGGAGGAAGATGGAGGTGGAGAGCGACGGCTCCACGGAAGAGACGGACTCCTCTGAAAACTGACCCCTGACCTTTCACCACTCTGCGACACGTCGCCGCCTCCGCCTGAAGTCCTGAATGCGCAGCGGCTGTATGGCACACACGTCAGAACTTTCTCGCCCATTTGTTACGTAAACTCACACATTAGTAGAGGAGGAGTGTGCATCAGTGCAACAGAACCCTCAGCACTGGACAGAATACACCACTGTGTCATTTAGGTTGCATATTGTTCTTCATATGCTGTGTGATCCTGATGATGTGCAAGTCCCATGTCTGCACACGGTCACATGATGTTCCATTGTCGTGCAGCTGGAGTAAGTTTGAATTTTACTGTTATCTTTCCACACAAAATGTGGTTATTCCCATATTTCTTGGCTGTTAGGAATGTTGTTTCTTTTTGCTTGTAATGACCACAGCCACACTGAATAGCAGCAATAATCCTCCAGTCAATACTCAATAAAACATATTGACAATTCTCTCTGATGTTCTTTTGTTGTCATGTTGGAGAGGCCTCTGAAATGTTAAACCATCATGAAAGACCAAAACTCCCCACTGAATGTAAAACTAATAAAGTAGCCAAAGTTAGCGGCTACTTATTAAGCAAAACAAGGATATATTGCTGTTTGACATTGACAGAAATAAAAGACATGACATTTGAGTTGAAAGGGAAATGCTTTATATTTAATAAAAAGCTGATAGGTGTACAGTATATAACAATGGGCATTACGATGATTTGTTTCCTGAATGAAGTCACAAGTATTATAATAAGTCCAACATCACTTGAAGTAGCAGATAAGACAAGAGTTTCAGTTGTTACCAGCGGTATCTCCATTGCCTTTAACAAATGTATAACTATGGTAGGGGTCTAGTTGTTCGTAATATCGACACGTATTTTGTTGCAAACGTGTTCGGGTCAGGTTTTTTTGTCAGGTGAATATATTGTTATTCACCACAAGTTGGGAAGAAACCGGAGCACCCGGAGTAAACCCTTGAAGTGCCTGACTCCATGCGCAGGTGGATCATGGACTTCCTGTCAGACAGACAGCAGTTCATGAAGCTGGGGAAGCATGTCTCCAACATGTCTCCAAACCAAACCATCAGCACCGGAGCTCCCCAAGGCTGCGTCCTTTCTCCCCTGCTATTCTCCCTGTACACCAACAGCTGCACATCTGGCCACCGATCTGTCAAAATCCTCAAGTTCGCTGACGACACAACTATCATCGGACTCATCTCTGATGGGGACGAGCCGGCCTACAGGAGGAGATGGACCGGCTGGTGTCATGGTGCAGCAGCAACAACCTGGAGCTCAGTTCTCTAAAAACAGTGGAGATGATGGTGGACTTCAGGAAGGGCCCCCCCCCCCTCCCCCTGTCTCCATCCACGACACCCCTGTCACCCCTGTTGAGTCCTTCCGCTTCCTGGGCACCACCATCTCCCAGGAGCTCAAGTGGGAGCAGAACATCAGCTCCCTCACCAAGAAGGCTCAGCAGAGGATGTATTTCCTGCAGCAGCTGAAGAAGTTCAACCTCCCAGTGAAGATGCTGGTGAACTTCTACACTGCCACCATTGAATCAATTCTGGCATCTGCAATAACAGTGTGGTTCGCTGCAGCTACGGCCAGGGACAAGGCCAAACTCTGCAGAGAGGGTGATCGGCTGCAGCCTCCCATCTCTCCAGGAGCTGTTCATCTCCAGGACATGGAGACGTGCAGCCAGGATTGCTGCTGACCCCTCTCACCCTGGACACAAACTGTTTCAGCTTCTTCCAAACAGCTTCTTCCCCACTGCAGTCAGCCTCATGAACAATGCCCCTGCCCCCTGAACAACACCCCCCCCCCACCACTTGCATGACTTTGCACTGTCAGACACTTCTCACCCTGCACTTCCCCACACATATTCTTATTTCTTATTCTTACTCATAATCTCATTTACTATACTATTATTATAGTATATTATATTATTATTCCTTTTCACACCCACATATATAATCCCTACCTACTTTTAAATTGTGTTTTAACTGATTTGCTTTTTTCTATTTTTATTCTGTTCTACCTCTATTATTATTATTGTTGTTGTTGTTGTTATTTATCTGGGGGTAAACTTCCACGATGATAGCCATGCCTCTTGCTCGACCTGGCACTCCAGCGCGGGGACTTGGGCATGGGCGGTTCTGCGGCTTGGACAGGCCTTGTGGGCAGAGGGGCTTAGTTGCAACACGTCGGCTAGAATGAATCTCGGATAAACTAGAAGATCTTGGCTCAACAGGCTTCTCAGTGGAGGAAAAAGCAACACCATCCAGGGAAAGTGCAAAGTCCCACATGCCAGCTTTGCTTTGGGTCACCCAGAACCCGGCTGCTGGGGCTTGGGAGGGAGACTGGCCGCTGGCGCTTGGGCCGACCGCTGGCGCGCTGGGCAGGGTAGAAGCTGACCGCTGGGGCTCAGACAGCCGCTGGCGCTTGGGCAGCAGGTAGGCCGGCCGCTGGCGCTCAGGCGGCCGCTGGCGCTGGGCGCTGGGCGCTGTAGGCTGACCGCTGGGGCTCAGACAGCCGCTGGCGCTTGGCCGGAGTAGGCCGGCCGGCGCTGGCGCTGGGCCAGGTAGGCTGGCTGCTGGGGCTCGGACGGCCGCTGGGTCTTAGGCGGTGTCACCTGGGACTTGAGGCCTGGGCTTGGCGGCGTCGTGGCCGAGGCACCTATGGACTTGGCTATGGGCACCTGGGACCTTGCTTGGCGTCGTGGCGGGCACCTGGGACCTTGGCTGAAAAGGGACCTGGGGGCGGGCTTGGCATTATAACTTGGGACTTGAGGCCTGGGCTTGGCGTCGTCATCTGGGACTTGAGGCCTGGGCTTGGCGGCGTCGTGGCCGGGCATCTGTGGGCAGGGCTTGGCATCGTAACCTGGGACTTGAGGCCTGGACTTGGCATTGGAACCTGGGACTTGAGGCCTGGATTTGGCGGCGTCATCTGGGACTTGAGGCCTGGGCTTGGCGGCGTCGTGGCCGGGCATCTGTGGGCCAGGGCTTGGCGTCGTAACCTGGGACTTGGGCCTGGACTTGGCATTGGAACCTGGGACTTGAGGCCTGGATTTGGCGGCGTCATCTGGGACTTGAGGCCTGGGCTTGGCGGCGTCGTGGCCGGGCATCTGTGGGCCAGGGCTTGGCGTCGTAACCTGGGACTTGAGGCCTGGACTTGGCATTGGAACCTGGGACTTGAGGCCTGGGCTTGGCGTGGGCGGAACCTGGGACTTGAGGCCTGGGCTTGGCGGCGGAACCTGCGACTTGGGCCTGGGCATCTGTGGGCCTGGGCTTGCGGCGTCGTAACCTGGACTTGAGGCCTGGGCTTGGCGTTGGACCTGGGACTTGAGGCCTGGGCTTGGCGGCGTCATCTGGGACTTGAGGCCTGGGCTTGGCGTCATCCTGGGACTTGAGGCCTGGGCTTGGCGTCGTCACCTGGGACTTGAGGCCTGGGCTTGGCGTCATCTGGGGACTTGAGGCCTGGGCTTGGGGACTTGAGGCCTGGGCTTGGCGGCTCATCTGGGACTTGAGGCCTGGGCTTGGCGGCGTCATCTGGGACTTGAGGCCTGGGCTTGGCGGCGTCGTGGCCGGGCATCTGTGGGCGGGGCTTGGCAGTAACCTGGGGCGTGAAGGCGGGGCTTGGCGTCGTGATGCCTGAGTTCTCCGGGTGAGAAGCAGGCGGTCCCGGAGGAGCCGCCCGGTGGCAAAGGAACAGGCGAGGCGGCGGCGGCGGAGCAGAGCAGGACTCAGAGGCCGAGAGGCCCGGCGATTTGTCTTGGAGAGCAGAGACCCATTTGTGCGTTGATCTGGGTCATGCTGGAGGCCAGTTGCTTTATAGCTTCCAGTGCTTTGAACAGGGGTGACTCCGCCCGCCGAGACCGTGTCCCGTGCGGCCAAAAAGCGTGCTGGGCGCTCGATCTCTGCCTGGTCCATTTTGTGGCCAGATGATTCTGTCACGGTGGGGTTTCGGACCAGAAAGTGCAGGAGACCAGAGGCACACAGTTTGACTTTTATTAGTTTCCAGCAGGGAAACAGCACGAGAAAAACTCCTGAAGAGTCGCACCCGTGGTGTGGCGTGTGCCGACTCCTTCGGGGAGGTTAGCGTGAAACGTGTCCGTGATCGGGGGACGTAGCAGTGGTCGGGATCGAGGTCAGGAGCGTGGCCGTGGTCAGGGGCGTAGCAATGGTCGGGATCGTGGTCAGGAGCGTAACAATGGTCGGGATCGTGGTCAGAGGCGTAGCCTTGGTCAGGGGCGTAGCAGTGGTCGGGATCGTGGTCAGGAGCGTGGCCGTGGTCAGGAGCGTAGCAATGGTCGGGATCGTGGTCAGGAGCGTGGCCGTGGTCAGGGGCGTGGCAGAAGTCTGGATCGTGATCAGGAGCGTGGCCGTGGTCAGGGGCGTGGTCAGGATCAGGAGCGTGGTCAGGAGCGTGGTCAGGAGCGTGGTCAGGAGCGTGGTCAGGAGCGTGGTCAGGAGCGTGGTCAGGGTCTCAGGGAGAACAAGGAGCATGGGATGTTGCAGGGCAATCATCTGGCAGCAAGGTGACTGGAGAGCTGGGCTTATGTAGGGGATGTGCTGATTGTCAGATGAGCTC
>JAFBJZ010000392.1:0-10666 GCA_016785225.1 Psettodes erumei | reverse complement strand
ATTATCAACTGACAAAGAATGATACTAAAGTGTTATTTCATGATTCCATGCACCCATGTCCCCCAAAACACAGTACTGTCCTTTTTGCTTTTTTTTCGGCGAGAAAAGCAGGTTTTTGGTCATATGCCTGTTTGCTCTTGTGCAGAAGGGGGGCCCATGAACGTTTTGCTCCATATGCATTGTCAACTGACCAAGAATGATATTAAAGTGTTGTTTCATGATTCCAAGCAGCCATGTCCCCCAAAACACAGTACGTGCATTTAGTGCTTTTCTCGGTGATAAAAGCAGGTTTTGGTCATATGCCTGTTTGCTCTTGTGCAGAAGCGGGGACCCATGAAATATTTGCTACATATGCATTGTCAACTGATCAACAATGATAATAAAGTGTTATTTTATGATTCCAGGCACCCATGTCCCCTAAAAAACAGTCCAGTCCCCATTAATTGCTTTTTTTTTCGGCGAGAAAAGCTCACAGTCACTGGCCTCTTTGAACTTGTGCAAAAGGGGTGACCCATGGAATTTTTTGCTTTATATTCATTATCAACTGACAAAATGATGCTAAAGTGTTATGTCATGATTCCATGCACCCATGTCCCCCAAAACACAGTACCGTGCATTTAGTGCTTTTCTCGGCGAGAAAAGCAGGTTTTGGTCATATGCCCGTTTGGTCTTGTGCAGAAGCGGGGACCCATGAACTTTTTGCTCCACATGCATTGTCAACTGACCAAGAATGATATTCAAGTGTTATTTTATGATTCCAGGCACCCATGTCCCCCAAAACACAGGACCGTGCATTTAGTGCTTTTCTCGGCGAGAAAAGCTCACAGTCACTTGCCTGTTTGAAGTTCACTTGCCTGTTTGAAGTTGTGCCGAAGGGGTGACCCATGCAATTTTCTGCTTTGTATCCATTATGAACTGACAAAGAATGATACTAAAGTGTTATTTCATGATTCCAGGCACCCACGTCCACCAAAACACAGTACTGTCCCTTGTGAGCTTTTCTCGGCGAGAAAAGTAGGTTTTGGTCATATGCCTGTTTGCTCTTGTGCAGCAGAAGGGGGGGCATGAACGTTGTGCTCCATATGCATTGTCAACTGACCAAGAATGATATTAAAATGTTGTTTCATGATTCCAAGCAGCCATGTCCCCCAAAACACAGTACCGTGCATTTAGTGCTTTTCTCGGCGATAAAAGCAGGTTTTGGTCATATGCCTGTTTGCTCTTGTGCAGAAGCGGGGACCCATGAAATATTTGCTACATATGCATTGTCAACTGATCAACAATGATAATAAAGTGTTAATTTATGATTCCAGAACCGATGTCCATAAAAACACAGTACCGTCCATTATGTGCTTTTCTCGGCGAGAAAAGCAGACACTCACTGGCATATTTGCAGTTATGCAGAAGGGGTGACCCATGGAATTTTTGCTTTATATCCACTATGAACTGACAAAGAATGATACGAAAGTGTTATTTTATGATTCCAGGAACCCATGTCCCCCAAAACACAGTCCGTCCAGGAACCCATGTCCCCCAAAACACAGCTTTTCTCGGCGAGAGTGCTTTTCTCGGCGAGAAAAGCAGGTTTTGGTCATATGCCCCGTTTGCCTTGTGCAGCAGCGGGGACCTATGACCTTTTTGTTCCATATGCATTGTCAACTGACCAACTGATATTAAAGTGTTATTTTTTTGAGTCCAGGCACCGATGTCTATCAAAAAACACAGTACCGTCCATTAAGAGCTTTTTTCCCGCGAGAAAAGCAGGTTTTGGTCATATGCATGTTTGCTTTGTGCAGAAGCGCGGGGACCATGAACTTTTTGCTCCATATGCATTTTCAACTGACCAAGAATGATATTAAAGTGTTATTTTATGATTCCAGGCACCCATGTCCCCCAAAACACAATACCCATCCATTAAGTGCTTTTGATATTCGGCATTTTTTTGAAGCTCACATGTCACTGGCAAACACACTCACTGTCGTTTTTTCTCGAAGAAAGCTCACAGTCACTGCAGAAGGGCAGAAGGGGTGATCCATGGAATTTTTGGTTTATATCCATTATCAACTGACAAAGAATGATACTAAAAAGTGTTATTTCATGATTCCATGCACCCATGTCCACCAAAACACAGTACTGTCCCTTGTGAGAGCTTTTCTCGAGAGAAAGCAGGTTTTGGTCATATGCCTGTTTGCTTTTGTGCAGAAGCGGGGACCCATGAACTTTTTGCTCCATATGCATTGTCAACTGACCAAGAATGATATGAAAGTGTTATTTTAAATTTCTAGGCACGCTTGTCCCCCAAAACACAGTACCCCAAAACACACACAGTACCATGAAATGCTTTTTTCTCGGAGAAAAAAGCTCACAGTCACTCTCCTCTTTGAACTTGTGCAACAGGGATGATCCATGGAATTTTTTTTTTATATCCATTATCAACAGACAAACAATGATACTAGGGGTTATTTTATGATTCCATGCACCCATGTCCACTAAAACACAGTACTTACCCTTGTGAGCTAATCTCGGGGTGAAAAGCAGGTTTTGGTCATACGCCTGTTTGCTCTTGTGCAGAAGCGGGGACCCATGAACTTTTTGCTCCATATGCATTATGCATCAACGGACCAAAATGATATAGAAGTTTTAGTTTATGATTCCAGGCATCCATGTCCCCATAACACAGTACCGTGCATTTAGTGCTTTTTCGGCGAGAAAAAAGCAGGTTTTTGTCATATGCCTGTTTGCTCTTGTACAGAAGCGGGGACCCCTGAACTTTTTCCTCCATATGGATTTTCAACTGACCAAGAATGATATTAAAGTGTTATTTTATGATTCCAGGCACCCATGTCCCCCAAAACACAGTCCGGCCATTAACTGCTTTTCTTGGCGAGAAAAGCTTACACTCACTGGCTTGTTTGCACTTGTGCAGAAGGGGTATCCCATGGAATTTTTCTTTTATATCCATTATCAACTGACAAAGAATGATACTAAACTGTTATTTCATGATTCCATACACCCATGTCCAACAAAACACAGTACTGTCCGTTGTGATCTTTTCTTCCATGCGATGAAAAAACAGGTTTTGATCATATGCCTGTTTGCCTGTTTGCTCTGTGCAGAAGCGGGGACCCATGAACTTTTTGCTCCATATGCATTGTCAACTGACCAAGAATGATATGAAAGTGTTATTTTAAATTTCCAGGCACGCTTGTCCCCCAAAACACAGTACCGTCCATGAAATGCTTTTCTCGGCGAGAAAAGCTCACAGTCACTCTCCTCTTTGAACTTGTGCAACAGGGATGATCCATGGAATTTTTTGCTATCCATTATCAACAGACAAACAATGATACTAGGGGGTTATTTTATGATTCCATGCACCCATGTCCACTAAAATGATACTAGGGGTTATTTTATGATTCCATGCACCCATGTCCACTAAAACACAGTACTTACCCTTGTGAGCTAATCTCGGGGTGAAAAGCAGGTTTTGGTCATACGCCTGTTTGCTCTTGTGCAGAAGCGGGGACCCATGAACTTTTTGCTCCATATGCATTATCAACGGACCAACAATGATATAAAAGTTTTAGTTTATGATTCCAGGCATCCATGTCCCCCATAACACAGTACTGTGCATTTAGTGCTTTTCTCGGCGAGAAAAGCAGGTTTTGGTCATATGCCTGTTTGCTCTTGTACAGAAGCGGGGACCCCTGAACTTTTTCCTCCATATGGATTTTCAACTGACCAAGAATGATATTAAAGTGTTATTTTATGATTCCAGGCACCCATGTCCCCCAAAACACAGTCCGGCCATTAAGTGCTTTTCTTGGCGAGAAAAGCTTACACTCACTGGCTTGTTTGCACTTGTGCAGAAGGGGTATCCCATGGAATTTTTCCTTTATATCCATTATCAACTGACAAAGAATGATACTAAAGTGTTATTTTATGATTCCAGGCACCCATGTCCCCCAAAGCACAGTCCCGTCCAAGAAGTGCTTTTCTCGGCGAGAAAAGCTCACACTCACTGGCCTCTTTAACTTGTGCAAAAGGGGTGATCCATGGAATTTTTTGCTTTATTTCCATTATCAACTGACCAAGAATGATACTAAAGTGTTATTTCATGATTCCATGCACCCATGTCCCCAAAAACACACTACTGTAGATTTAGTGCTTTTCTCGGCGAGAAAAGCAGGTTTTGGTCATATGCCTGTTTGGTCTTGTGCAGAAGCCTGGACCCATGAACTTTTTGCTCCATATGCATTGTCAACTGACCAAGAATGATATTAAAGTGTTATTTTATGATTCCAGGCACCCATGTCCCCCAAAACACAGTACATAGTTTAGTGCTTTTCTCGGCGAGAAAAGCTCACAGTCACTTGCCTGTTTGAAGTTGTGCCAAGCCAGTGTCCCCCATGCAATTTTTTTTTTGTCCACTATGAACTGACAAGGAATGATACTAAATTCTTATTTCATGATTCCATGCACCAATGTCCACCAAAACACAGTACTGTCCCTTGTGAGCTTTTCTCGGCGAGAAAGCAGGTTTTGGTCATATGCCTGTTTACTGTTGTGCAGAAGCGGGGACCCATGAACTCTTTGCTCCATATGCATTGTCAACTGACCACCAATGATATAAAGGTGTTAGTTTATGATGCCAGGCACCCATGCCCCCCCCCAAACACAGTACTGTGTGCATTTAGTGCTTTTCTCGGTGAGAAACGCTCACAGTCACTGGCCTGTTTGAACTTGAGCAGAAGGGGTGACCCATGGAAGTTTTTGCTTTTATATCCATAATCAACTGACAAAGAGTGATATTAAAGTGTTATTTCATGATTCCATGCACCCATGTCCCCCAAAACACAGTCCGTCCATTAAGTGCTTTTCTCAGAGAAAAAAGCTCAGCAGTCGCTGGCCTCTTTGAACTTGAACTTGTGCAGAAGGGGTGACCCATGGGATTATTGCTACATATCCATTATCAACTGACAAAGAATGATACGAAACTGTTATTTCATGATTCCATACACCCATGTCCAACAAAAACACAGTACTGTCTGTTGTGATCTTTTTCTCGGCGAGAAAAGTGGTCATATACCTTTTTGCTCTTGTGCAGAAGCGGGGAACCATGAACTTTTTGCTCCATATGCATTGTCAACTGACCAACAATGATATTAAAGTGTTATTTTATGATTCCAGGCACCCATGTCCACCAAAACACAGTACCGTGCATTTAGTGTTTTTCTTCTCAGCGAGAAAAAGCAGGTTTTGGTCATATGCATGTTTGCTGTTGTGCAGAAGGGGGACCCATGAACTTTTTTTCTCCATATGCATTTCAACTGACCAAGAATGATATTAAAGTGTTATTTTATGATTCCAGGCACCCATGTCCCCCAAAAACACAGTACTGTCCATTAAGTGCTTTTCTCGGCGAGAAAACTGAAGGCGTGTCTGGACTGTACTGACTGGGATGTTTTCAGGACTGCTTCCACCAGTCTGATGAGTACACAGAAGCTGTAACCTCATACATCAGCTTCTGTGAGGACTGTTGCATTCCAGCACGCACCAGGGTGACCTACAACAATGACAAAAACCATGGTTCACACCCAGACTGCGGCAGATGAGGTTGGTCAAGGAAAAGGCATTTAAAAGTGGCAACAGGGTAGAGTACAAGGAGGCCAAGTACAGGTTTAGCAGGGCGGTGCGAGAGGCTAAACGACAGTACTGGAGAAGCTTCAACACCAGTTCTCCTCCAACGACTCTGCTTCTGTTTGAGGGGGCTCAGGCAGATCACCAACTACAAGCCAAGAGCTCCCCCTCCGCTAACGATCAACGCCGCCAACAACCTGAACAACTTCTACTGCCGCTTTGAAGACAACCAGGATAGTCCTCACACCTCCCCCCCCCACTTCCCACCAGCACCCCCCCACCCAGCTCCACTCCCCCATCACAACAGAGGCGGTACAGCTTCCACCACCACAGCTGTCCCTCGCCCACCCCCCTCCATCGACACCTCTGTCTGTCCTTGAAAGAGATGTTAACAGGCTCTTCAAGAGACAAAACCCCCAAGCAAAGCTGCTGGGCCGGACTCTGTGTCTCCATCCTGCCTGAAGTTCTGTGCAGACCAGCTGTCTCCAGTGTTCACAGACATCTTCAACACCTCACTGGAGACATGCCACGTGCCAGCATGCCTCAAGGCCTCCTCCATCATCCCAGTCCCCAAAAACCAGGACCCACAAGACTAAATGACTACAGACCTGTCGCACTGACCTCTGTGGTTATGAAAACTCTTGAGCGCCTGGTTTTATCCCACCTGAAATCCATTACTGACCCACTCCTGGACCCCCTGCAGTTTGCCTACAGAACCAACAGGTCTGTAGATGATGCTGTCAACTTGGCCATCCACTTTACCCTCCAGCACCTGGACTCCGCAGGGACCTATGTCAGGATCCTGTTTGTGGACTTCAGCTCAGATGAACACGATCGTCCCGACTCTCCTGCAGGACAAGCTCACACAGCTCAACGTGCCGGACTCCACCTGCAGGTGGATCACAGACTTCCTGACGGACAGGAAGCAGCACGTGAGGCTGGGAAAGCTCACCTCGGACTTCAGGACGATCAGCACCGCCCCCCAGGGCTGCGCTTCTTTCTCCCCTGCTCTTCTCCCCTGTACACCAACAGCTGCACCTCCAGTCACCACTCTGTCAAGCTCCTGAAGTTCATGATTTACACCACCCCTCATTGGACTCATCTCCAATGAGGACGAATCTGCCTCACACTCACTGGCCTGTTTTCACTTGTGCAGAAGGGGTGACCCATGGAATTTTTGGTTTATATCCATTATCAACTGACAAAGACTGATACTGAAGTGTGGGGTTATCCATGAACTTTTTGTTCTAAATGTGTTATCTAGTGACAAAGACTGATACTGAAGTGTTATTTTATGATTCCAGGCACCCATGTCCCCAAAAACACAGTCCGCCATTAAGTGCTTTTTCTTGGCGAGAAAAGCTAACACTCACTGGCTTTTTTTGCACTTGTGCAGAAGGGGTAGCCCATGAAATTTTTGCTTTATATCCATTATCAACTGACAAAGAATGATACTAAAGTGTTATTTCATGATTCCATGCACCAATGTCCACCAAAACACAGTACTGTCTCTTTTGAGCTTTTTTTTCTCGGCGAGAAAAGCAGGTTTTGGTCATATGCCTGTTTGTTTTGTGCAGAAGCAGGGACCCATGAAATATTTGCTACATATGCATTGTCAACTGATCAACAATGATAATAAAGCGTTATTTATGATTCCAGAACCGATGTCTATAAAAACACAGTACCGCCCAAAAAGCAGACACTCACTGGCACTGGCATATTTGCACTTATGCAGAAGGGGTGACCCATGGAATTTTTGCTTTATATCCACTATGAACTGACAAAGAATGATACGAAAGTGTTATTTTATGATTCCAGGCACTGATGTCTATCAAACCACAATACGGTCCTTTAAGTGCTTTTCTCGGCGAGAAAAGCTCACAGTCACAGGCGTGTTTGCACTTGTGCAGAAGGGGTAGCCTATGGAATTTTTGCTTTATATCCATTATCAACTGACAAAAAATGATACTAAAGTGTTATTTTATGATTCCAGGCACCCATGTCCCCCAAAGCACAGTCCCGTCCATTAAGTGCTTTTCTCGGCGAGAAAAGCTCACAGTCACTGGCCTCTTTAAGACTTGTGCAAAAGGGGTGATCCTTGAATTTTTTGCTTTATTTCCATTATCAACTGACCAAGAATGATATAGAAGTGTTATTTCATGATTCCTGGCACCCATGTCGCCCAAAAAACACAGTCCCGTCCCATTATGCTTTTCTGGCACCCATGTCGCCAAAACACAAGTCCCGTCCATTTCATGCTTCCTGGCACCCATGTCGCCCAAAAAACAGTCCCGTCCCATTAAGTGCACAGAAAAGCTCACAGTCACTGGCCTCTTTGAACTTGTGCAAAAGGGGTGATCCATGGAATTTTTTGCTTTATTTCCATTATCAACTGACCAAGAACGATACTAAAGTGTTATTTCATGATTCCATGCACCCATGTCCCCAAAACACACTACTGCAGCGTTTAGTGCTTTTTTTCGGCGAGAAAAGCAGGTTTTGGTCATATGCCTGATTGGTCTTGTGCAGAAGCGTGGACCCATGAACTTTTTGCTCCATATGCATTGTCAACTGACCAAGATTGATATTAAAGTGTTATTTTATGATTCCAGGCACCCATGTCCCCCCAAAAACACAGTATCATAGATGTGCTTTTCTCGGCGAGAAAAGCTCACAGTCACTTGCCTGTCACTTGCCTGTTTAAAGTTGTGCCAAGGGGTGACCCATGCAATTTTTTGTTTTGTATCCATTATCAACTGACAAAGAATGATACTAAAGTGTTATTTCATGATTCCATGCACCCACGTCCACCAAAACACAGTACAAAACTCTCTTGTGAGCTTTTTTTTCGGCTTTTTCTCGAAAAAAGCAGGTTTTGGTCATATGCCTATTTGCTGCTTGTGCAGAAGTGGGGCCCATGAACGTTGTGCTCCCTATGCATTGTCAACTGACCAAGAATGATATTAAAGTGTTGTTTCATGATTCCAAGCAGCCATGTCTCCCAAAACACAGTACTGTGTATTTAGTGCTTTTTTTCGGCAATAAAAGCAAAGCAGGTTTTGGTCATATGCCTGTTTGTTTTGTGCAGAAGCGGGGGACCCATGAAATATTTGCACACATATGCATGTCAACTGATCAACAATGATAATAAAGCGTTATTTTATGATTCCAGAACCGTTGTCTATAAAAACACAGTACCGTCCAAAAAGCAGACACTCACTGGCATATTTGCAGTTATGCAGAAGGGGTGACCCATGGAATTTTTGCTTTATATCCACTATGAACTGACAAAGAATGATACGAAAAAGTGTTATTTTATGATTCCAGGCACTGATGTCTATCAAACCACAATACGGTCCTTTAAGTGCTTTCTCGGCAAGAAAAGCTCACAGTCACTGGCGTGTTTGCACTTGTGCAGAAGGGGTAGCCCATGGAATTTTTGCTTTATATCCATTATCAACTGACAAAGAATGATACTAAAGTGTTATTTTATGATTCCAGGCACCCATGTCCCCAAAGCACAGTCCTGTCCATTAAGTGCTTTTCTCGGCGAGAAAAAGCTCACAGTCACTGGCCTCTTTTGAAACTTGTGCAAAAGGGGTGATCCATGGAATTTTTGCTTTATTTCCATTATCAACTGACCAAGAATGATACTAAAGTGTTATTTCATGATTCCATGCACCCATGTCCCCAAAAACAACAGTCCCGTCATTTTTTAAGTTTTTTTTCTCGAAAAAGCTCACAGTCACTGGCCTCTTTGAAAAGCAGGTTTTGGTCTGGTGCTTGTGCAAAGGGGGGATCCATGAAATTTTTGCTTTATATGCATTATCAACTGACCAAGAACGATACTAAAGTGTTATTTTATGATTCCATGCACCCATGTCCCCAAAAACACACTACTATCATAGTTTTAGTGCTTTTCTCGGCGAGAAAAAAGGTTTTGGTCATATGCCTGTTTGCTCTTGTGCAGAAGCAGGGGGACCATGAACTTTTTGCTTTTATGCATTGTCAACTGACCAAGAATGATGTCATATGCCTGTTTGCTCTTGTGCAGAAGGGGGACCCATGAACTTTTGTGCTCCATATGCATTATCAACTGACCAAAGAATGATATTAAAGTGTTATTTTTATGATTCCATGCACCCATGTCCCCCAAAAACACAGTACTGTCCATTTAGTGCTTTTTCTCGGCGAGAAAAGCAGGTTTTGGTCATATGCCTGTTTGCTCTTGTGCAGAAGGGGGACCCATGAAATATTTGCTACATATGCATTGTCAACTGACAAAGAATGATACTAAAGTGTTATTTTATGATTCCAGAACCCATGTCTATAAAAAACACAGTACTTTTTGTTTTTTCTTCGAAAGCAGAGCAGACTTTTGGTCACTGGCATGTTTGCAGTTATGCAGAAGGGGTGACCCATGGAATTTTTGCTTTATATCCACTATCAACTGACAAAGAATGATACTGAAGTGTTATTTTATGATTCCAGGCACCCATGTCTATCAAACCACACTACTGTCCTTTTTTGTGCTTTTTTTCGGCGAAAAAAACGTCACAGTCACTGGCCTGTTTGCACTTGTGCAGAAGGGGTAGCCCATGAATTTTTGCTTTATATCCATTATCAACTGACAAAGAATGATACTAAAGTGTTATTTTATGATTCCAGGCACCCATGTCCCCAAAAACACAGTCCCGTCCTTAAGTGCTTTTCTCGGCGAGAAAAGCTCACAGTCACTGGCCTGTTTGAACTTGTGCAGAAGGGGTGATCCATGGAATTTTTGCTTTATTTCCATTATCAACTGACAAAGAATGATACTAAAGTGTTATTTTATGATTCCATGCACCCATGTCCTCAAAAACACACTTGTGTCCTTTTTGAGGTTTTCTCGACGAGAAAAGCACGTTTTGGTCATATACCTGTTTGCACTTGAGCAGAAGGGGTTATCCATGAACTTTTTGTTCTAAATGTGTTATCTAGTGACAAAGACTGATACTAAAGTGTTATTTTATGATTCCATGCACCCATG